>CM040245.1:27822253-27866427 GCA_022545495.1 Chrysanthemum lavandulifolium | reverse complement strand
AATCATCAATCAAGCGTAGTATAGAGCTCTTGCTTCATTACAAGTGAAGTGATTTGGATTCTTAAAGTTTTAAAGGATTTAAAATAAGAAAAGTTTCTTCCTGCTCCACTTCATTGCGACAAGAGTTCGCCATTAAGATTGCAAACCAACCCTGCTTTTCATGAAATAACAAAACATCTTGAGATTGACTTACACTTTAAAAATTCTAAATGGTGTTGTCAAACCGTAAAAGTGGAATCAGAATCAAATTGCAGATGTCCTTACCAAATGGTTGGATACATTGCAACACAAAGTTTTAGTAAAAAAATTGGGGTTAATAGATGTTTATCAGATATCAGATGAAGGGGGATGTTGAAAGAGAGGATCTAATCTGATATCTGATGTTAGCTTAAAGGGCTAACTTGTCCATGTTTGGTTCTCAGGTTTTATCCTTTGGATGCTTGGTGTTGCTTGTTGGTGAGTCTAAGGGCCATTGTGTTCAAGGTTGAAGTCTTGGAAGGTCCTTTTGCAAAGGATGGAGGGCTATTTCTGCCCTTGTGGAAAAGTTTATTATGGGTGTATAAAAGGCATCACATCTGCCTTTTCTCTTCTAACGGAAAGATTAGAAAACTCTCTCTCTCTCTCTCTAAAAAGCTCTCTCTTAAAGAACCCTAGATCTGATATTCTAGATCATGTTGTTATGTTCATTTGTGGGCTGTTATTGTTGATTGAGATCAAGGATTGTTTTGTTTCTATTGCTTTATCTGTTTGAGAATAGATTTGTGTTGTAATTGTTTCTGGGTAATAAAATCATCTTAATCTCTTTCAGATTAAGTTTTTCTTCATCAACTTATGATCATATACGACAATTCATATTTCATCGACTCATCTTTCAATCAAGTGGAAGAGTTGACCAAAATACTTGAGGTTCTCTGTTTTTAGTCTACAAACTAAGTAGGTGCAATAGGAAGACATGTGAAATACATACCTTTCAGAAACTAACTACATTTTCCCACATAAACACTTCTTCTCTTGTTTCGCCTCTTCAAGATCATGTGCTCCCTTGTATCAGCAATTGCATTCAGCCGGTTTGATGTGGTTAAAGTGAAGCATACATCTGCAAAACAAGAAAATAGTTCCATTAATCAATAAAACCATGACACTAAGGTATTAAGATAAAACTACTATTTTTACATAAACGAAAGAACGCAACTAGAACATATGAAGATAAGACAATAAAAATTGAACACCATAAAAACTTCCCACCTAACCTTAAACATATAACCCACATTATTTGCAGGTCATAGAACTGTGGAACTTTTAACAGGAAATAAGGACCAGCCGGTATGGTAAGTTTTCATGTGGACGACTATTTAAATTGAAGGACATAGGGAGACCACTAGGGAGTCAAAATACGATATACACCAAAAGTATTGAAAATGGCAAGATGGTCAACAACAGGATCAATAATGTTATTCCAATGCCTCACTGTCAAGAACTTGAAGACATGGAAATGGAAATTTCACAGTAGAAGAGGGTTGAATGTGTCCACGGAATCTGCTTGATTTGAGGACAAGAACGTTCAAATATGGAAGTCCTTCTAACCAACTAGGGAATGTACCATTTAAGTGGTTATTTCCAAGATCAAGTACACTCAAGTATTGATATTTGGACAATGAACATGGCACCTCTCCTCTTAATTGATTTCCATTCAAAATAAGCCCCCAAATCTTCTGAAATTCTCAAATACATTTGGAATTGTTCCTTGAAAGCTATTTCCCCCTTATCTATCTCAGAGATGAGGTGATTTGTCCAAAGCATTGTGGAATCAACCCACCAAAGCGATTATTGGACATATCCAAATATCTTAAATCGCTCATGTTTCAAATTGATGGAGGGAAAGGTCCCTCAATCAAGTTGGACTGCAGTTGCAGATATTCTAGTCCATACCATTGAAATTGTGGCAAGCATGTTATGAAGTTATATGAGAGATTCAAACGATATAACTCATTACCTCCTATCTCCCCTGCCCAATGAGGAATTTGGCCATGGATTTTGTTGCTAGAGAGATCTAACCAATTAAGTTGTTTCATGGCTCGAAATGAATTTGGAAACACCTTTAGCTTGCAAGAGGCCAATCCTAAGGATCTAAAACAAGGATTGACATAATGATTGGCATTCTTTGTGGTAACAGAGAAACCGTTGTATGAGAGATTCATATATTGAAGATTTGTGAGGCTTGATAACAATGTATCCAACTCCCATTCACCACTAAAATTATTAAATGAAAGGAACAAGGTAGTAAAGTTGGCGAGTTGTCCAAATGTTTGCACATCAAATGGTACCTTTCCACTAAACATGTTACCAGTTAGAGAGAGATATTTTAAAGATGGGGAAGTAAACAACCAATATGGAAATGTCCCATTAAGTTTGTTAGATGTAAAATCAAGATAAGTAAGGTGTGTTAGGTTAACTGGGATTTTAATGGATATCGCCTGTGAAACAATTGACAAACAAGTCAAGTGTTTCCAAAGAATGAAGATTGGAAATGTAATGAGGTAATTTTCCATGCAATCTAGTCCATCCAAGATTTAGTAATTTCAAAGAAGAAGAGATATTAAGACTCTTAGGTAAAACAGAAGAGATATTAACAAATCTAAGTGAAAGTTCTTCCAAATTAGTAAAATTATGAAACATATTGGTGAAAACATGTGGTCCAAGCTTCAAACCATTATAATTATTCAAGGAGAGATCAAGAGAGACCAGTTTATAAAGGAGTGTGATATCCGGTGGAATTTGGCCAGAAAACCCACAATTAGAGAGGTTGAGATGAGTGAGACTATTTGAAAACCTTCCAATCTCACGTGGAATTAGGGGACCATCAAGATAATTGAAAGCAAGGTTGAGTTTTTGGAGATGAAGAAGCTTGAAGAGAGAACTGTTAGGATGGATGGTACCTATTAGCATTCCGCAACTGAGATCAAGACCAATAATGTCACCAGTGGAGCAGTCGCAAGTAACTCCATCCCAGTTACAGCAGGTACTTGTGTTCCAGTTCATCATTATTGGATGATAATCAGAACCAAGCCGATTTTGACAGTCGTAATTTATGTAATTGATGGAGGAAAGGTTATGTTTAAAGAGAAGCAAAGCTTCACTCTGTTTTTCAGAGCATTTATAACTCCTATTTAAAGAAGCGGTAGAAGCAAAAGTGGTGGAAAAATAGATAAAAAGATAATAAACAATTTTCAATTACTTATTTTGTGTTTTACAAACATTCATAATGCTAAAAATATATATACTAACAATAACACTACTATTACAAGAAAATGCGTATAGTTGCTTTCACATTAATATGATCAGGAACACTATGTGTGGTCTAGTTTCATTGATAAATGTATCTTTAGGCACGTTGGTGCGACGAGAATGTCGTAGAATAGAATCGTAATAGAGAATAGAATTGTAGAAAGTGAATCATGTTTGAGAAAGAATAACGATTCTACCTGCTTGGCATAAATGAAGAATGTGTGTGATATAGAAGCATTCTCTTGTTTGGTTATTGTATATATACAAGTATAAAATGAATTTTATCATTTAAAATTTTCTTTAAACATTTGATTACCTAAACTATCATCAAAATAATATGATTATTTAAATTGATACCTTAAATACATCGAGTATATGCTAACCTTCTATCGCAAAAGCAATATTTGATGATCTTTTGTTGGGTGCAATTCGTAATAATGTGCACAATTGAAAATTAATTCTAATAATATTTATTTATAATAGTCGTGGTAAGTTTTGAAGAAACCCAAACATAAAAATTAATAATAATAATAAAAAAAAATAAAAAAATAATAATAATAATAATAATAATAATAATAATAATAATAATAATAATAATAATAATAATAATAATAATAATAATAATAATAATAATAATAATAATAATAATAATAATAATAATAGTAGTAGTAGTAATAATAATAATAATAAAATTGATATTAGCATTTGAATAACTCGATTTTATAAGAAAATGTTAAAATAAAACGTTGATATGAAGATTTGATATCAACCTATCATATTTTGTATTTCAAATAATTAATATAAAAATGAAAATATATAAAAAAAAATAATTAAATCAAAGAAACAAAACATTTGAAGACGATGATTGAAATTAATTTTTTATTATACGAAAAATCAACCATAGAATGCCTTCCTTTTTGTTCACCAATTCTCTCATTTCTTCACTATTTTAAGAGAATGCGGAGAATGGAAAGAGAATCAAATATTGATTCGCCGATTCCATTCTCAACACAAACGAACACGAGAATGCTTTTCCATTTTGTTTCTCAGATTTCCATTCCACCGTACCAAACGTTTATACAAGTCTATTAATTGATCGGCAATAAAATGTCATTCTTTGTCGAATCATGCAAAATTCTCAGCTTTGGATTGTTGTGATATAAAATATTTAACATGTAATATTTTCTACCTTGCAGATAATGTGAGAAGAATCACCGTATAAATTTGCAGGGTACGAAAGATTTTGGAATCAAGTTCAAGAAAAAATGCGGATATAAATTTGCATGGATTTTGTGATAGTAATTGAGGAGGATTTACTGATGACATGAAAAGTACATTTGGATATATTTTCTTATTTGGTTCAGATGTTTTTAGTTGGTGCTTCAAGAAGCAACAAATAGTCTCACAATCATCAGCACAGGCAAAGTACGTTGTAGCAACTCTAGCCGCATCACAAGCAATTTGGATACAAAGAATTTTTTAGGACATCGGAGAAAATCAATTGAATCCTACAACAAGTTTTGTGATAGCATGCCAACAATAGCAATCGCAAAGAACCCGATTTGTCATAGCCGCACAAACCATATCGCTTTGAAACATCATGTATCAGATAATCAATTGAAGATGGAAAGGTGTAACTTGAATTTTGTGGAACAAATGATCACCTACTTACATATTCACAAAATCACTTTTACGGAAAAGTTTCAAGAGCTAAGACGAAAGTTGGAGTTCAACTAAAACACATTACTAAGAGAATGTGAACTAGTATGTTCTGAACAAAAAGAAAAAGAAAATACTTTTTGAGGACAAGCCAAACTATAGAAGAATAGTTGGGTAAAATTAAAACATGTTATTTTGTGCAAGAAAAATGCAAGTTTGTTTTCTACACATTTGGTCCACACATGTGATAAATGTTTGCATGTTTGATCGGTGGTAAATGTTTAATATTTGACTAGCTTTATGTCAAAGTATTCACACCATAAAATTAATGGTGTACAAAAGGTAGACCAAAGATGTGTAAAAGATGTACCAATGAGTTAAATAAAGTTTTTAAAGAGAGAGTGTTTAATTTTTTATGTTTTGGAGTATTTTTATTATTACCACCCTAAATAAAGTTGCAATATTTCGTAAGTCTCCAAATCAATAAAAGTTAATGTTTTAGTGATATTCGTTTTCATAAATGTAATGTTTTCACCAAAAATATTCTGTGAGCAAGTTTAGTGAGAATAACATCTCATATATCAAACAGTACACAAATATTGTTTTTCACGAGCCAAAAAAATTTATAGAGATTTTTTGTGTTCTATGTCCTATACTTTTCATTTCATTTTTTATTGTGCAAATTTTAAAAACTTCAAATTGACATAAGGAAAAATAACATTCTTTCATTGGAACTTATTTTGGTTAATTATTCGATTGGGATTTGAATATTACGTTTAAAATTTACAAACAAATGCTTGCATAGTGGATTTTGAGGTTTACTAATATATTAATTGTGTGGGTCTTAGTGTTAGTGTTGTTTCTACGTCTACATTGACTTTTTAAAAGGTATTTATATGTTTGTGTATAGACTTTCTGAGTGAACCAACTCACTCTAGCATTTCTTAGTGACGTTAAGTCCTTGGTTATAATGTTCTTTGTATGTTTTATATGTAGACCTTTAGATGAACCAAGTCATGAACTTATTAAGACCTCGATTTACAAGTCCTTTGATCTGGTAGCAACAAACAAGAACTATTGATGGGATTTCTTTGAATCAAGTTAGGGAAACATTTGCTCCACCAAATCCACTTAAACTCGCATCAAATTAACTAATTAGTTATAATACACATGCTATGCAAACTTATATCTACATGGGAAACCAAAAGTGATAGTTTAAGACAAGTCGAATTCAAGTTCAACTTCATACACATACATAAGTAATTGTAATTAAGTTGCGCTAAAAAAACTTTTTAGACGTTATGCTTGAATTGAATAAAAAGTTGAATGCTTGAAATAAGTTCCACGGTAAAAACAAATCATAATTGTCACTGTCAATGCAATGAAGAAACTCAAATGATGGAAGAAACATCCAAGAAAGTTAACTGGGATAAAAATTTGTGCCTAACGACCTTTGAAGTATGTGAGGGTGTAATAAAACTTCAATTGGAGGTAACGTTTAAAGTTTGAAGTTGTTGTCTACTGGTGTAGACATTCTAAGTAAACTTGTCTTTGTCTACAACTCATTCGTCACTCTTTTTGGTGGCCCTTCTATGTTTGAGGCTTAGATTTTAATATCTTATAACATAAGCTATTGGTTCAGACGCTTGAATTGCTTCATAAATTTAACTTTGAAGTATATTTGTTTACAATTTTAAATACTATTACCATAGACCCACATCTCATATTTTGAGGATATGAGGCACAAAACTGCACTTCTTATGAAAGTCTTGAAGGATATTTTTTTTATAGATATGGTGTTGGTGTTGCATAATAGGGGTTCAATTAATGTCTGATATGTAATTCTTAATTTATATGTTGTTATTGTTTGTCGTTTTTGTTCATAACATGGCAGAGGGAACTGGGATGATGGTGCTCAATGTGGCTTTAGCAATATATTCCATTTTCAGTTTACTAACTATAAATTGGGCATTGGTTAACAAACTTGAACACAACCTTCAAAGAAGTTTAAGAACGTAATCAAATAGGAATGAAATCCCATGCTTAGCCATATGTATGTCATACAAGTAGTAGTAATTTTGACCCACTTATGTAAAAGACTTGTAAAGTAACTTGTGAGACTTAGTGGGCGGGTTTTGATTTCTTATGCATACTTTTTTCATACTTTTATCTTAAATTATGACTATATACTACAATTGATATTTTATTGAATCATCTGTCAATTGGATGGAATAGTTGACCAAAAGACTTGTGGTTCTATGAGTATGTCTTTGAATGTTTTTTAAATTAAAATTTAGGGATACTTATTTTAAAATGTATCTAACTTGACACAAGCCACAAACCAATGCTTGAAGCACACGAACATCATGAGAAGAAAAGTGGATTTACATGGGAAGTAGTGACATTGGGCTACGGATGTGGGACCATACTTGGATTGGTGATGAGGAGGGAAAACCACTCTGTCAAGTAATCTAATAAGACATAAGGGCATACTTGACATACAACTAACTTTCATTACTTGGCAAATTTATTCCTCGTTAGTCATTCTATTACGTGCAAAATCTTTTTCCCGTTAAGTTATTTTGCATTCTTGGTCCTTCTAGCTAACGGGAACTTATAACATAAATAACTTTTAAGTTATATAATATAACCAGGATAATTACCATAAGAATTGGGATGTTACATGATTGTGTGTTCAAGTCTTGCTTAGGATATAGGAGATTGATTTATTGTGTATATATTGTGAGATAGTTAAAATTGCCGTTAAAAAAGAGGTTTGAGAAACAACTGGGTAATAATACTTAAAGCACAAGGTATCCCAATCCATAGGGCTTGTGTTATCATATGGCACCAACCTATGGCACCACCCTCCCCAAATTGAGTTATAGCACTTGGCGCTATACCCACCAACAAAGCCATAAGTTGATTTTTTTATATTTGTATGTGTGTTTAATTGGATTATGTGTGAGTCAGGGGGTGTCCTATAACTTGAGTGATGGAGGGATAGTGATTTTTAGGTTAAGTTATATGTTATGAGTTATAAGGAAGAAAAAAACTGATGTGACAACACTTTTTGATATAATGCGAGTAATATGGTTCTAGGACACCTTGTGCTCTTGGGGATTATGTGTTGGGATACACCCAACTATCAAACTTTTTTCTTTTGGCCATTCATTTATCAAACTAACTTACATGCGGTCATTTATGTGTTTACTTTTGTTTATACCAATTTCAAATACTTTTTTTCAAAATCTTTGAAATAACGAGAATAACTCTAAATATAACATATTTAAACAACACAAAAACTATTGAAATGTAAAATATCGCTTTAGCCATTATATTGCAACTTTGTTTAGTCGAAAGTGATTTATTATAATTTAACTAACTTTTTATATTTAAATTTCTAATTTTTGTTTTGATACATTAAAGATGGCTTTATTCTTGATATTGTACAAATTTTCTAGAATAATTTGAACGAGATTGATATAAACGAAAACAAACATATATTTGGGTTGCCCATGAGTTAGTTTAATTAAATGGATGGCGACAAAATGAAATGAAAGAAATGCATTTTTTTTTCTTCTTATGACTATTAACAGGAATAGAAATAAAAGAAGTATTTTGTTATTTTTAAATATAAAAGACAAAAATGATTATTTTTCCTCTTCGATTTTGTAGATTTCAAACTGAAATGGACCGAACCATCGTGAACACCCCTAGTGCTCTTACACTGTGTTCTTGAGTTAAACTTTGAAAGGAAAGAAAAAAGGAAATGAATTATTTTTTTAGTTCTTGAGTTTTTTTTTAAGAAAGGAAAGGGAAGTGGTAAGGAAGATGGGAGAAAGTTTTGTTAGAAAAATCTTCCTTTCATTTTTGGGAGAAAATGGAAAGGAATTTTGGGAGAAATTACCAAAAGGTAGAAAATCGAGTTGGTCAATTATATAGTCATTTTCAACACCTTTTTCCAAAAAGGTTATCCGATTCGCTTCAACCGCCGATTATTCAATTTTGACATCGTGTCATTCTTTTGTACTTTTCTTAAAAAAGTACAAATGAACGACACGCGTCAAAATTTGTTAGTCGAATCGGCGAATGAAAGAATGAAACACGACCAAATTAGAAAAGGATGCTAAAAGTGTCTACATAGTGGATCAAGCTTGAATCATTCTACCTTTTTGGTAATTTTCTCTTTTTGGGGGGAAAGGAAAATGATATGTTGTATAAAGACTAATATATCATTTTTAAAAGATTTGATATTAACAATTAAATGACATACATGTAATTTGAGCAAAGTTGTTTTCCTTTCTTCCAACTCAAGAACATGATTTATGCTTATTTCTTTTTCCTTTCCAATATCTGAACAACATATCAACTAACACTTCATTTCTTTTTTCATTTTCTATTTTTTTCCGCTTCCCTTCACTCAAAACTACACAGTGTTAGTAAACTAAATATAGAGGGCTGGAAAGTGTAAAGAATAAATAAGTAAAAGAGTTAATTGCATTTTGGTCCTTGTGGTTTGGTTAAATTGCAGTTTGGTCCCCAAAACTGAAACAGATGATAGTCCCATTTGAAGTTTGGGTTGCATTTTGTCCTTATCGATGTGAATGACCAAATTACCCTTGTCTTTTCTCAAGAAGACAAAGGGTATTTTAGTCATTTATCTTTATCCAAGGACCAAAATGCAATCCAAACTTCAAAACAGGGACTATCGTTGCACTTTCAAGTTTTGAGGACCAAACCTGCAATTACCAAACCACATGGATCAAAAATGCAATTAACTCTAAGTAAAATTCCGTTAACACAAACAAACCAGTCAGCATCTAGAAACCCCCAAACTGAAAAGAAAAAAAATGGCGGAGAAGCTAGCACCGGAGAAACGTCACACTTTTAACCACGGCAGTACGTCACTCTCTAATCCCAATCATTATTTAATTTTAATTAGTAGTTTTTAATTAATAATTATTTAATGTTAATAGGTCAGAAGGTTTTTGAATGGGATCAAACATTAGACGAGGTGAACATGTACATCACTTTGCCTAAAGAGGTTCCAACTAAGCTTTTTTATTGTAAGATTCTGTCTAAACATCTTGAAGTTGGGATTAAGGGCAACCCTCCTTATATGAATGTATGTGTTTCGTACTTTCGTTTATTCGGTTGTTTCGTGATTGTTTTGTGTGGATAAGTGTGGCTAAGTTTGTTGATTGGGTTGTGTAGCATGATTTGTCTTCTGCTGTCAAGACGGATTCGTCGTTTTGGACTATAGGTATGCTGGTTGTGTTTTGTTTCGTGATTGATGGAGTATGATATGTAAATCGTGGCTGGCATTGTAGTTCTTTTTTTAGTTTTAGCGAAAAATGATGCTTTGAAAGTAGTTAGTATAGTAAGTTGCCAAATTGCTTATAATTATTTGTGTTCATGCTAATTTTTTGTATAGAATCTGTAGTAGATATGATCCTCGTTAGCTACCAGTTTGACGTTTTTAGCACTTGTGTAGTATGCTTTGCTTATTGAAAATCCCAAAGGTCCAAACGAGGTATAACATTTTCAAATTCAGAAGTTTTTAATTTGCCAACACCATTTCCCATTTAAAATGGTTTTGAGCTAATTTTTGTTTTATAACTATAACCTCGGTTTCCTTCACATTTTTTATATATTATGAAAGAGCATTTCGCCAATCAGAGTTGCCTTAAACTATCTTGTCCAAGGGTGACATGTTACTAATAACTCGTGCAATAATTGTTAGAACAGACGGCTATGTTGTCTAGGGAAATGTTGTTTGGTCGAATTTGGAAGTGATAAGCTTTTGAGGGAGTGATTTAACTAAAAGCTACAATGTATGTGAAATTGATGCTCGTAAGGAAATTAATGTCCTCTGCTATGACCGTGAGCCTCTAGTAGAATGTTAGTTGGCTAACCATTACAGTATGAAGGGACAATGATGTCTAATTTGTTGGTGTCTAACTAAGAACCAATGATACAATTTCATAGACATACAAACCATCTGTAATGAGATGATGGGTGGGAGGATATGAAGCTTAGTGGTAGGGCTTATAAATGTGTGTGGTATTCTGATATGAAGATATGAGTGTCATTATGTACTTCTACAGTGGAGAGGAGCGGACAAGCTTGTACATTGACGCATCCCCTGCACTGTTTATAAGTCAAACTTTTGTAGTGATATTATGTAACGTACATGAATTGTATCTGGTATTTTGCAGAATGACAATTTATTACCTGATTTTTGCCCATCATTTTCAGTTTAATGGTTATAACTTATAGCTTGTAAATCGATGTTAATTAAGTGTATGTTATATGGCAGAGGATGATACACTGCACATCACTCTTCAGAAAAGGGATAAAGGTCAAACATGGTCATCCCCGATAGAAGGTCAGGGTCAGCTTGACCCTTATGCGGCAGATCTTGAGCAGAAGCGTCTCATGCTTCAGAGGTTTCAGGAGGAGGTAAGCTTGCATTGCATGGATAGTTGTGGACTTGTAGCATGTTTCCATGGTTATAATTTCTGTTTTAGTAGCGATAAAGTATTGGAAGTTTGTTGATATGATATATATGGTAACCTTTTCGTTCTGTGTTTAACTAGCTCAATTTGGACATCTTGAACATTTGCCGTTCCCCAGCATACAATGCAAAAGTTTATCTTATTTTGCTTTCTATTCTAAGGTTATTATCATGATAGATAAAACAGAAGAAAAAGGAGTTGATCAGGCTTCCTACAAAATTGCATAATCTTGGATCTGTTTAGCCCATATATTATATGTCAGTTCACCTAGTTGGTGTGAAAGCTTGATGCTGAGTTGTAGAGGATATCAAGATTCATATATAGAGAAATACAATAGTCCAGTTGTTTAGCCCATTTCTCATTTTCACTTTATGGTTCTGTGTCCCATTAAAACATTAACTAGATGGGCTTGATGCTTAAGGTAATTTAGTTGCACTCAGGAAAGTCCATGTAGGTGCACACTACGAGCTATCTGTAGGTAGCGGGTAGCCCTCTTTGATCAGCACCTTACATGGAATGATGGAATATGGCGATTATTATTGGCCCTATATGTGATCACAGACTTATATATACTGAATATGTTTGTTATCATGTATGTGTATGAGTAAAGGTCATTATGTACTAATAAATCATTAATCTGTAGCATGTCTAGCACTCATTCTCATTTGTACGACATCCTTTTAGCTATTTATTTTATATCGTTGAACAGAAACTGGTGATACTTACATTCAGCAAGCTTTAATAATAAATAATAATAATAATGTTTTTAGTTGTTCAAAAAGTCTTAGGATCTAAACCGAACCATAATGTATGTATCCATATCTACACGACAAACTAACTTGCTTCTTTTTTACTACTTTTGCAGAACCCAGGGTTTGACTTTTCTCAGGCTCAGTTTTCTGGGAACTGTCCTGATCCAAGAACATTCATGGGCGGCATCAGAACTGATTAGCATCTATATGTTTCTTCTGATGAACATGTACATTAAATCTTTCAACCCTTAAAACTCCTAACTAAATAATCTTGTATTTGTGCAAACATGCTTACGAAATTGTTGATTTCGCCCCTTTAGTGTATGCATACAGTGCCTGTATTGAATCTTGTTTTGACATTCTGTTATTCCATTAGGCATCACCCCGCCCCCACACTGCCACCCTATAATCAACATGCATGTTCCAATGCTAATAATCTAATTAGGAAACACTCAAGATTACCTAAAAAAGTGGCACAAGTTGGTTATGCCACTCTGGTTCCTAATCATGTTAGATGTCCTTCCAAGCACAACCACTAAATAATCTTTATTTCTGATGTGGTTTTTGTTTGTTTTATTATCTGAACCTAATTATGGTGGTTAGATAAGGTTGTCCCATAGTCTCACGGGAAAAACTTTAATCTTATGGAATAATCAACCAACTGTCTTGTGATCTTTTTCAAATAACTTTCTGTTGAATTCCAGATAGATCTTACTTATAAAGTTATATCTTTTATCCAATATGACCATTATTTCCTTTATGAAAGCCAGTTATATGTAAAGGTCTGGCGCAACTTTGACGACCATCTTTTTGGTTGTGCTAGTATGCATGGGTCCTGAGTAAGATAGATATATATCTATACAGACATGTATATCATTAGACTATAAATATATTATAAACAGCTAGGCACGTCCGCTGCTTTTGAGGATCTGTTTCTTTTGTCTTTGTGATGTAAGATTATTAGAGTAGTTTTTAAGAATATCCATCCAGCTAAAGATGTATTTGTCATATGCCAAAGGGATTAATATTTATATGATTATTTAAATGACAACTTGGTGATACATAATACTGGAAAGTGACGTAAGTGATATCTTACACGATAGAAGAGACTTGTTGGTATGTTATTGGCAACCCCTCGCTTAGTGGCTTGTACTGCTATGGTCCCGCTCAATATGTATATGGTTATATGTTATTTGAGATATTTTTCACATAGATTGACCATGCATGACGTGAGTAGTCTTTGTCTGAAGTGTTTTTTAGTCGTATGGAGTTATATGGTAGTGGCATGAATTGATTGAACATGCACAACTTCGATAGCTATATTAGAACACATTCAATATTCAAATACGTGTTTTGACATCCGTGTTTCCACTTGGGAGTTATCGAAAGTTCATGTTTAAAGAGAATACTTTTTTGTTAAGTCTTTGGTAAATATGTGGTCCTGTTTGTGTATATGGCAATTTGGTATGTACTTCAGATATTTTACGAAATGAATAACACTTAAAAGATTAAGTATCATCAGTTGACCCTATGGTGTTACAAGGAAAGCTCTTGGTGAAGTACTGTTAATCACATCAGATTATATGGTAGGGGCTGTTATGTGGTTGAATTTGCTAGTTTCTATATATGTACCCGATTAGCAAAAGACCATGCTTAGCTAAAAGTGTGTTTAAAGATCACTATTTGGCATTCATTGATGAGTTTAGCTAAGGTGCTCCCTTACACTATTATGGATCAATGTCATCTGAAATTAGCAATATGTTTAGACATACCTATCATTTGTCATCCGGCCAATACGTTCAGCATCTGAATTCCTACAGGTATTTGGCCGGTGAACTGAATTGTTGTTTGCTTTCCTACTTGGTAAATATCAAAGATCATGGATATAGTCGTGTCAGTTTTCTATAACAAGTTGCCTAATTATAACTTCTATTTATTGAAAACTTCCGCGGAAGTTTAAAGATAGAGTGTACCCATAAAGATCAATCATAGAACAAAGATGGAAATTGTGAAAGGACTAAGAAACAAACCAAACCATCATTCGTTAAAATTCAAAACTTACCAATTTGAAAATGTAATGATGCCTTTGAGTATTTAGTCCTTATTAAGAAACTTTTACATATCTTATCAATAATGAAATCTCTAATAAGTGTTGTGTAGATGAAATCAAATTGTATTACTCTTCTCAAATTAATAGTACACGCTTCTTTTCGTTATGTCTCAGTTTAATTGTCCAAAGTAGATCAGGATGTTTGATCGAATACCATATTCCATTGTCCAAAATTATTATTACAAACTTTAAAGAGACGTTAATTAATTAGTTAAGGGTAGAAACTGTCATTTCTTTATAAATTAAGAGAAAGAAAGCATTAATAAAAGTGTTTTTCTTAAACCGTTGTTTGGTTGTCGAACGGTGGAGTAATTTTATGGATTCCAAATAAAGTTCAATTATGCATACTTGGAACCAAAACTTTATGATGATCAAGAATGTTTATAAGGTTGCTCTTGTATCCAGCTATTGTTCCACTTGAGCAGAATCTTTTTCTGAGCTGTTTTATTGTATATTCCTGCCTCACCGGGCCGGCTGCCGGTTCTTTATGCTCTGTCCTTAATATTTTACAGGTGGGACTTGTAACCACGTTTGATTTATAAAAACAACACTCTTCATAGCATATACAAAGAATATTATACATATAAATACTTCCTCCTAGTAAAGCCTAAGAATCTTTGATATAGCTTAATGCCATGTTACCACATTTAGTTTGCCGATTAATTTTTGTACGCGATATTCCTTTTCATCTTGTGATTGATTGAATGCGATATTAGATATGCTCAAATTTGGTATTGTAATGTGCACCACTTTAAAGAACATGGAAGGATGGAACCGCAGTTGCTTGACAAAAATGTGTAAAATATTTCATTTCTAGTGAACGCTAGAAATAATCTATACATGTTTTTTTTCGTGGAAGACAGATCTCAAACACAGATACTTATACCCCCACTTTAAATAAGAGAAAGACAATATATAACTCGTAGTTTAATATGTACCCAAGCTAATCGTGTATATATCGATCTCTCTGGTTATCTCTTCATATTTGGCCATCAAGAAGCGGTTCTCCTTCGAAAACCTGCATAAGAAAACATTACCAAACAACGGTTAGATTCTAGTTTATGCTAATGTACCTACCATGTGTCTTATTAGTCATTATATATGAAAGAGGATCCTAGATTGCATAAAAACTAGTAGTATTTCCAACTGAAATCTTGGACAAAGTGATGATACCCATGTTGGCATGAGCTAGTTGCCAAATGTTAAGGGTGGAGCACATGGTGATGACTGAATATGGTTCAATAATAGGACAGATTGGACTTAAAATATGATCTTTTCTAGATACCAAGCAATCTGTTCTCTAGGAAAATGTGTTGGCATGGGTTTTGCTAAACCATTATTATATGAACAAATTGGTCCCATTTCAAACCACAAACAAGCATGCTTTCATGAGTTGTACAGTAGAAATTAGTATATGCATTTAGCAAAGATTCTGTTACCTGAAACTTGTGTCTGGCCATTGAAAAGATTGAGGTTGAGATGAGAACAGTTTTATATGCTTTCCACTTTTTAGTTTTGCAGTTTTATTTTGACTCTTTCATCTTGAAGAATCTTTGAGTACCTTGGAAACCCATTCTTGAATGTGGACACCTGAAAAATATGACCAAACCCAACTTGTTAGTATTACTCAAATTATCCACTAATCTTGGTACCCTTTATCTTAATATAAAAAAGATCATATCTTGCATAATCTTTGCTAAAGTTATACTACAAAAGTATGGATGAATCTCAACTTTTACTTATTGCAATTTAAAGTTGTGGAATGTGCCATTTTCGAAGAAGGTATTTTCGCTAAAGATAAAGTCCGTTTGGTTTATACTAAAGTTATGCCAAGCGAATGATATGATCCCTAAAACCCTTTCGGAGTAGAGATATAGTGCGCACTATAGTTCTATGTATCTTACGCCGTTAATCTTATTGCATTTACATTCTCGAAGAGTCTAAATGACGACACTAGACTACAAAACAAACAACATCGTCTGAAGAAGACCGGCTTTGGTTTCTCATGTCGACTTCGACAAGATTCTAAAAAAAACAAGTAGATTTTTCTTAAAGTAAAAGAAAATAAAAACGCGTGTAGTCAATTTATTACCCTACAAATTGGACATTCTTTCTTGTTGTAGTTGGCATGTTATGATCCAGCATAGAATGGTCCACAAATTTATGAGTTGTACATTTTACATTAACAATTTATA
Source organism: Chrysanthemum lavandulifolium (assembly GCA_022545495.1). Lineage (NCBI taxonomy): Eukaryota > Viridiplantae > Streptophyta > Magnoliopsida > Asterales > Asteraceae > Chrysanthemum > Chrysanthemum lavandulifolium. The sequence continues at coordinate 27,849,905 of CM040245.1, read as the reverse complement.
TCCTCTAGAACCTTAGCTTGCCAAAAGTCCTATGAAATAACTTTCAATAATTTGACTACTTTTTTTAAAATATTTTAATAAAAAAAGTCACAAAAATTAAAAATAACAACCCTATATAAATTCCTCTCTACCTCTTGGGCTAGTCAAAAAAACCTAAACAAGAAAATCGTTTCACGTCTTTTCACAGTGGGCCCCACTTTCAGTTATGTACAACCCTTATTGCATAAGGTACAAACTCTAATGCATAGTGATTTTTTTGGGTATAAATTATTAAAAAAATGGACATGAGTTAGGTTTTTGGGTATGTTTAATGGGTACAAATCTTACTCATCTATTTTTAAACAACAATTTTAACTATTTTACAATATTTATATCAAAATTTTCGTTTTTATAACATTGTGCAACCATATAGACTTATGAAAAAATTATACTTACAGCTTCGATGTCGATTTTGTACACGAGTAACTTCCTTCGTTCTCGACAACTAGTTCGATACGCCACTACGATATGTCCCACGGCCAATGACAACGAACACGCGAACAAGGCTACCTCAGCAGCCGTAAAACCATTACTACCACCGAACACATAGGCAGCCTTAACCGATACAAATAACAAAGTAACAACCGAACAAACTGTCGTGATGCCTAAATATGGCCCCCTTGATAACCTTGGACCGTCGCATAGTCCATATACACCTAACATAGTCATAAAAAGTTGATTAGCATGGTTTTTAAGTTAATTATTCGGAATTGTTCAACTTTTGTGCTCAGCTTTCGAGTTTTTTGAGTAAAAAAAAGTATAAAGTAAACATTTTCGGCCCAATTTTCGGACGAAACATTTTATTTCAGAATTAACCAAATTGCTATTTTATTTCCGGTCGATTTACATAGAGATGCAAGTTAAACGAGCAACAAGCTGCGCCGATAGCCCTTTTTGAATTGCAAAGTCAATTCTTTTAAAAACTACGTTTGTAGATCTAGGTGTCATAACATTGCTATGCATAACTCGTTGGACTCTATTAGTTGATAATCGAGAACACAACTTTCATATACTTTACTTTTCTTAAATTAGTTCATACTGAAAACACAGTGTTAAGAGGTAATGTTTTGAAAAAGCTGATCTGATCAGCTTTTTCAAAACTTACTTTTTCCCCGAAAATGCGGAGAATTCACTTTCCTACACTTTTTTCCGTAATTCTGATAACGCAATAATCAGATAATTTACTACAAAAAAATCAAATAAACATGTAAAAAATGAATTACTTACATAAAATAATGGCGGATCGGATGATGGAAACAAGAGGGATATCAATCAAGGAATATCGAAAATCATAATTACTCAAATGAGAATTCAAAGTCTGAAAGACCGAAAAGTGATCGTAATCATCAGAGGGAGAATTAGACGACGACAAGGAAGCCGACAAAAGAGCTGTGGGAAGTAAAGCATCGGCAACAGCAAATAATATAGGAGCAGAGAAAAACAAGAAGGAAATAATCATAGTTATTAAGAAAAACAAAGTCTTGAATCCCCTTAATGCTTTCTTACTTCTTTCATCTTTTAAAAAACCCATGCTTTTTTTTTTGTGTGTTTCTTGAAGGTGTGTGTTTGATAAATATGATGAAGTGTTTTTTGGGATGATGAGAATGAATGAATGAAAGTGGTGGGAAATTGTGTGGGAAATCAAGGGAGATATTGAGAGTCAAATAGGCCGAAAATATTTCTCTATGGATTTTTTATATAATTTCTGGGAAAGTATAAAAATAGTATTTGATATGAGAAATAATATAATGCGTGTGTGGGGTCAGCACAAGTTGGAGTATATGTTATGTACTTATGTTAATGAAATGAATGGAATTAACGGAAATTACCTAATTAAAACGATGTGAAACTATAATTTTTTTTGGTGCTGACAAAAAAATCAGGGCCCTAAAAGTTAAAGCTTTACTCAAGCTCGGCTCGTAATATATTTATTTTGAGCTCGTTAACGAGTTTGTTATGATGGTCGATTAAGCTAGTTATAATACAAAAACATTACATTTACGCTTATTTAGGCTCGGCTGGTTCACTGGCTCATGTAGGCTCGATTAAGCTAGTTATAATAAATATTCATTTAGGCTCGGCTGGTTCGACTTTTATACCAATCAAATCTCGAAACTTTTTAGATCGACTGCTTTATTTACACCCTTACTTAAATGTTTAGATGTCAGAATCAATGGAAAGATTATTACAATGTAAATATGTAATGAATAAACGTTGTTTGCTTACATTTATAGAATGAATGATTCATTCTGAAGAATTACCCATTACAACAAAACCATTCCTTGGGGTCCCTACTTTTTTTTCATTACATCTCAGAATAAAATTAAAATTACATAAAACTCCATCATTAATTAACCACATTAAATAAATTTTCTATAATTAATGGGTATTTTTGTCTTTTTATTATCGATTCCATTACGCCTTATCATACAAACCAAACACGATTAATAACTACGATGAATCATTACATTAAATTCTTCATTCTATTACATCGCTTATTCCATTCATTGACATTTCATTCCGCTTTTACCAAACGAACCTTTAGTTATAGTAACAAATCAAATAATTTAAGGTAGAAGGTTTAATATTTTTTGGTTGTTAGTATAATGATTTTGTTAAAGTTTTGATGTTATTTAGTTGGGTGTTTTGGCTAAATATGAATTAATAGAAAATATTTTTTTCTATAAGATGAAGTGATTTGTTTCCAATGCGTATGATTTTCTATTTTGGTTTGTAATTTTGATTGAGATGTTTACTTTCTTTAATGAGATTTGAGACCAAATTTAGTTATTTATTTACATGTTTTTATTATGGGATGTAAAATTAAAGATCAAATAGTTTTATTAAATTAAGTATGAATGATGTATGTTAATTTAAAGATTTGATGCATAATTCGCCCATTTGATGATGCCATTATTTTATTTTACTATTTTGCATTTTCAAATATTTTAGTCCATGTAGATGACTAGTTTGGAGTTATTTCACATTTTCAAAAAAACACGTTATTTACACGAATTGAATGTTAAGTGAATCGTGTATATGCTGAAAGCTTGTTTTTATGATAATAAAGTTTTGTAGAATCAATCTTTCACTTATTAAAGCTAGAGTTGATTAAAATAATTTGGGTCGACATTTGGAGCTTATGCCTTAAGTGTGTTGATCAATGTTTAATCGGCTCATGATGAGCCTAAGACCAAAACACTAATCTCAAACCATAATTTTATATTTCTACTTTACATGAAAGAAGAGATTAATTACTTGGAGACTCTACATTCAAGCCTCCAAAACAGGAATCTAATACTATGAATAATACATTGAACCAACCAAGATTCTACTATTAAGCATGTTTAAACGATAATAAACATTAAACTAAGCGATCTTCTATGAAATGCACATGTTATAAGAGAGTTGACCATTTGATAAGTATGACTTTTTTGGTTTATTGGAGCAATAAAACAATACTACTTTCTATCTAATTTGTAACAAGAAATAGAGTTATTCGATGCCAAATGCTTAGATTTGGATGTTCCTTGCACAGCGGAACCGTAAAGCGACACAAAATATAAAATATTTATATGTTTATATCACTTTTCATATACATCGAGTTCTGAAAAGATGTGGCGTAAGGCGAGCGTCTTTGTGGCGGCGTAGTCGGCCTCAGCAGCGCTGCGGGCGCTGCGGCGCTTTTAGAACCGTGATGTCACATGAGCTTCTATATCCTAGACAAAACACCCATTATCGTGACCTTACCTCTGACCCAACATTTTTTTTAATTAAATTTTATTAATAATTAAAATACATTACATAATAAATCAAATAAAATAAAAAACTTTACTCAAAATATAATTTAGTTATTGATAAAACAAAAATAACAAGTAAGACAAACCTTAAAAGCTTAAATGTAACAAGTAACACAAACCTTAACGGCTTAATTGTAAATTTGTTTTTTATTAAAAAAACATTTGTATTTTCTTTTTTCCATGCAGCTTGAGTTTTTTTAATGAAAACAAACATCTCAAATAGTGATTAAAAAAAAAAAAAAAAATGTATGCTGCAAGTTCGGTTGTAGCCGATCGAACCACTGCAAAAACAAGGGGGTCGCGTTCGCTTGGACTTACTCGTGTGGGGTGGGGACGTGTCACTAAGGGTGATCGATCCATCATTTGATTGGCTATAATGACCAGCCTAATTAAAAAGGTGCTGAAAAGGGTGTGGTGTGATGGTTGGGTGTGTAGGGTGATGGCGAGGATATGTAGTGATGGTGTGTGCGTATAAGGTGGTGGGTGTGTGTAGGGTGGTGGCGGGCGATAAAGGTTGAATAAGGGTGTTTAGAGCGGTGCATATGAGTAACTAGGTAGTTTGAATTTGAGTTTAGTTGATGCGGGGCCCAAAATCAAAATACAAAGCTGTAAAATTTTATCGGTTTAACCACTAGCGGTAAAAATCGGTCATATTAGAACAAAGCGAAAGTTCACGTATCAAATTAGTCGTTCTTTTGATACAAAAACCATAGTAGGACGTTTGAAAAATCGTGTCTATTATCGACTTAGACCCTTTATTTCGACCCAATACTTTCTCCCACATGCATTTCATTTCATTCATTCACTAACAATATAAAGCCACTAAACACAAAGACTAAACATGTAAAACCAAATTATTAAAGACTAGTTATTAAGGGCTAAACTTATAAAGGCAGAACTATTAAGGACTAGTTAAAGTGAATATATATATATATATATATATATATATATATATATATATATATATATATATATATATATATATATATATATATATATATATATATATATATATATATATATATACACAAAAGATAATGGTCTCTTCTTCTTTCTTTGGTGCATATCTAAACAAAAACAAAAAAAAAAACAAACAAACCACAAACAACCCAAAAAAGGAAAAAATAACGTTTTGCAGTAATTTGGTATTACTGCCTTGACCCCACTATGCAGAAACTCAAGGTGGTTCCTCGCGCATCGCGATGGCTTGAGCGGCTGATGACTTGAGCCATGCATCGCCATACCTGTTATACTAAAAAAGCCCAGTCGAAAGTAATGAAACCTTTAGAGAGCGGAAATTCCAATTAAGTTGAAGGTTCTTGCAACAATAAGACAACCAAGTAGGCGAAGTTGTTGGATCCGAGGAAATGAATCATCAAATGTGTTTTTAGCTTTCTAACATGAATTTGTTGCTTAAATAACCTTAAGGTCAAGTTGATTAGCTCGTAAAACATATATATTACAGGGACGGAACTAGGGGGTCCTATGGTAACATGGGACTTATAAAATATTGTTTCATAGTACTAATTTAAAAAAGAAAAAAACATCGAATTTTATAAAATGCGCCTGGTCTTAATGCACTGTGTTTCTAGTTATTGATTAGCTAGTCCACCAATGAGTGGAAATTGAACATAGTTTTCAATAAACTCAAAGTCATGCCTTTTTGTTAATCTTTCTGTTTATAGGGAAGTTTAAATAAAATAATCCGACCAGTTTTAGCTCTGATTCCACCATTTACAAATTAGCTAATGTGATTCTCAAATAAGCTAAAACAAACACATCATAAAAACATACTCTTTTGTTCGTATACTTAGTTCTTAAGGATTTGATCTTTACTCCTGCAAAAGGTCGGAGGCCTTCGAAAGTAGTTTTTACCTTCGGTTAAGGTAAAATTCTACATCTCATCTCTATATCTTCATGAAAAGATAGGATTGAATATCGTTGATTTGTTAATTTATTTATTTTTCTTTTGAGGTTCATCACAACTTTATTCAAACTCACTTAATCTTTGGTTGTATACTTTCTTAAGCAGGTGTGACTTGAACAGAGATACGTGCATGCTTTTGAATCATGGGCAAGATATATTTGCAACATAAATTTGTCTTGACCGTCAATTATTACTTTTTCAAAAATTAACAAGATGATTTTTTTTCCATATTAAATGTTAAAATGTTGATAACTAATGTTTGTGACTTTTCAAGATTTCTTTATAAAACTGATATTAAATATTTTGTTTATGTTATAATTTAGATTAGATAAAAATAATACGTAGTGGAAAACATTGAAAACTTAATATATTCATATATTTTCAGATCAATATTATATAACACAACCAAAAATATAATGTTCAAAGTTAAGAAAAAATACTTTAAAAGCTCAAATCGGACATTTAACATGACGGTCTGAAAAAATTTGATATGTTAATTATTAAATGTATACGTTATTAAATGGTGTTTTCATGAAGTATTATTGTTTGGGCCACATTTTTTTCTTATTGCGAGGAAAAGACAATTGTCACTCGTGTGTTAAAAACCAAATAACTTCCAAGATTGACGCATTTGACACTTAAGTGAGGTCAAGTTATTTTATTGGATATAAAAACATTTAATTGTGCAATCATAGGATCCAAACAAAAAACGTTGTACGTATGTGCATATATAACTACATAAAAGAAAATGAGTTTGGTGCAATTATAGATGGTAGTTTGTGATCAGTTGGCATAATCAAACTACAAAATTCGAAGTTTAGGTTGCGTTTGTTTTTCAGATGTTTTACATTTTATTTGTAAAATCATGTTTGTGAGAGAACATGTGGATTTAAAGTCTTTTGAGATACAAGAAGTGATAATCATACATAAAAATAATCTACAAATTAAAGATAAAAAAATAAATAAAAAATATATTTTTGCATCTTATGTCTAAAAATAAACGAACACATTTATTTCACTTCCTCTTCTTATTTGAAGACATAAGAGAAAAATACAAACGCGCTTCTTTCATTCCTCTTCCTGCTTGCAGACATAATTGAAAAAAAACAAACGTACTTCTTTCATTGCAGACAAAAATGAAAAGTAGTGATTTTCAGAATATTTTTCTTTTCAGAAACAACACACGATGCCTTAGTTGCTCCTTAAATATATATGTTTTAGGCATTCTATATTCCAAAACACAGGATGTATACATTCATACATACATAATCATCGCTACATTTATTTTTATGAAGATTCAATTTGATAATAAGAATCAATAAACACATTATTGAATTGAAACTCATAACATCAATAAAAAATTAAAAATATGGGGAAATGATGTCTTCTTTATAAAGTAGGAAAATTGACTACTTTCTTTTGTAAAAATTAAAAATATTTACAATTAAACCTTTCATTATATCATAAATACATGTTTTCCCCCTTTATTTACAAGAGAAAGTAGACAATTTTCCTACATTATAAAGTAGCCATCATTTTCCTTAAAATATTCCTGAAACTCATAATGTCATGATACAATAAATTTTAACTTACTTTCATTATTAATACATAACTTTCAACTTACAATCTTTTAAAGGATGAATGACTCCACTAGGTTCATTTCTTGAAATGACAATCAATAATGCTAAAAGAATATGTCCACAATGCTTAAGCATGTCAATTATTGTCACATAACAAACTTAACCACTCTAAAATATAAACTAATTCATCTTTTTACTATAGATTTCAAACCAAATTAGTACGAAAAATATTAGTTACTTATTGTTAAGTATTGGATGCTTATAATTGAAACTTTAGATGACATAACTTTAATACTTTGTCACTTTTTTTTATGACAAAACTATTAAAGGAGATAAGATCAAGTTTTGAAGGTGTCAAAAGTTGAGACATTAAAGAGGAATATGACATAAGAAAGTAAGAAACCTCGTTTTGTTTTCCACTCTTTCAAATCTTACCTAACGCTTCCTTTTTCCTTAAACACCTTCTATTTTTCTAACCCATTTCAAGAAAAAACAACACACACATAAATGTATATCAGATGAATATACGCGTAAACCGATATTATATAGCAGTAAATAATTATACTTTTAAATTTGTGATTTTAGTGTGATCCTATGAGTTTAATTTGTAATATTCAGAGAAAAAATATTTATGGGTTAAAACAAAAATAGAAAAATTTGAGTATTAAACAATATTTAAAACTAGTAAATTAGTAGTAGATATTATTACCAAGGTTGTCGGGATCGGGATCCTACGTAGGATCGCTTTCGGCTTTCATAAAGATCGTGAATCGTGGATCGGATCGGGATCGTAAGATCCTATGAAAATGTATATATTTTTGTATAGGGTTGTAGTTTTATATTTCTATATAATATTTCATATGATAAACTAATCTAAATGGATGATAAAAGAAAAGTTATATATTCAAGATCGTAGTAGTAGAATATTAGATATATTGCATTACATACTTGAACAAAGTTACTACATACGCAGCACATGCACCTACTTGTTTTAATGTTTTTTATTATAGTTTTTCATGATAACATTTACGCAGAAAGATAATATTAATTTATTAAGACGTGATTACAGAACTTTTTGTTACAATATATAGATTAACGAAAAGATAAAAGGATTGTATTTGAAATGAAACGACATAATTTATAATAGAGGCAACACAATTTTTTTTTTTCTTGATGACCAAATAAATTAAATTAGAATATTCTCGATAATATTATCGAATTTTTTTTCTTGATGACCAAATAAATTAAATTAGAATATTCATTCTTTTATATGTAACATAAAATAAAATATGAACAAAATTGGGTCAAATATGTAGATAGTTTACTTAAAAACAAGCTTCGACATTTTACAAAGCACGAGATCGTTTTTCATAATGAACCCAAAAAGACACATCTAAACTATTTCTAAATAGTCCATAAAAATATAATGATTTTACACTCATTAATCTTGCAAGAGACAATTAATTAACAACACCAAAATAATAATTTTTTTGAAAAATTCTTAGTCATTAGGCTTTAAGACATGAGCTTATAATTAATAAATTAATATACCCAAAAAAAGAAAAATAGAAAAAACACACAAAAACTAATAACCGGCGATCCTATACGATCCGATCCGATCCTACGCGCGATCCTACGATCCTGCTGCGATCCTACCTGGATTACGATCTTGTTAAGATCCTGATCGTTTTTGTTAGTGCAAATATTACGATATTTAATCTATACAGTCTCGTTTGTTTTGATTGATGACAAACATGTAACTTGTAATACATAACGTAAATGTACAAGTTACTTGTAATCACACGTTGTCTCAACATACATTCAACACCTCTCGATGTCTCAAGTCCTCAGATGTTACAACACAGTGTTCGTACATGTTTGTTATGTGGCATTATGATCAAACCCATTAACAAATCATTTAGAATGTTTAAAATACGCTTAGAGTCACTAAGTATTTTAATAGGTTAACCATTCTATTTTGAACCTCATTTTACATTTTGCATTCACAAGTATTTCATACAAATACTAAAGTTTACTTACACTTGACAAAATATATTTTATTTTGACAAGACTCTTTACAAAAGGTAACTAGACATTTTATTAACTAGTTACATAATACATTTTACAAGTTTACCTTGATAAACTTTTAATCTAAAAATAGAAATACATGTTACATCATGTCATGCATCATCTTTGAAATCCTTGGAAGATCACTTGAATATTTTGGTTAGATTGACACACAATATATCAAATGTGATCTTAGTAAGATTTGGTAATATCTTGTAAAGATTTGAAGAAAGATTTTTAGCTTTTCCGTCAGCACCCACGGAACCCTTTTCTATAAAGGCGGAACCCTTTAAAGGGCTCCTTGGTCCGTGGACCCTCTGTCCACTTTCGCTATAAATAGAGCCCATTGTTTTCCCATTTCTTCACCACTTCAAAGCACATCTTCTCCACCTTCTTGCATACATTTAGATCAATCATTAACAATGTAGTAACACACATTAAACACCCTAATGATCATGATCATAATGCTTCTAACATTCATCTTTGTTGTAAGCATACTCTTTGATCAACCAATGAAATCTTGGAGATCTAGCCATCCCCACTCACCACAAGTCAAGATCTATCACAAGAAGTTTAGGGAACTTGTGATCTTCATCATGAAGGCTTCCTATCAATGGAAGTTCATTTAGAAGTAGTTATTCATATCCATTAGACATTTGTGTCATGGATCATTAGTGTAAACATCATTGCATCATAACAACACTTTCACCAAACTAGATTAGATGGTTTATGTGTTTGTGCCATAAAACACAAGGTTTATTATGTTGGGCCATAAAACATATTGGGAGTGGTTGTACCTTGTAAAAGAACTCGACATCTAGCTTAGTGTCGAAAATATTGTATAAGCGACGTTAGGTTGGTTCTACCTCGAACTAGAACCCAGTATTTAGCTTTGTACCTAAAAAGTGTAAGCGGCGATTGTAAGGTTTTCTCCGCACGAGAAGGAGCTTGTTGATTTAGTGAAGTAACTCTCGAGTTGGGTACTCGGGGAGTGAGTAAGTGAAAGGAGATCCGTGACCAACCACTATAAATCCTCGTGTTCGGTTTGCACTTTCCTTTCCTTATCTCTTTACTTTTATACTTGCACTATACTATTGTTTGTGATGTGGTTTGATGTTCATGATTTTGTGACAACTTGGTTTACCATGCTTTATATTAGTCACAAACAATAATTGGTACTTTCATATTATAACAAGCTTCATAAGCGATTTGATACTAAAGATCTAAAGTTTTTAAACGGTAACGTATTCACCCCCCCTACGTTTTCACAATTGGTATCAGAGCCTCGTAGCTCTTATTTTCAAAACAAATGGTTTTTAAAATGGAGCACGATCCATGTATCAAATTACCATTGAAGCGAAATATAATATGAAAAATGTTTTGCTAATTATACTTAGAAATTTTGTTGTTAAATGTTTAGATAAGTCACATTAGTAAAAATAATAAACAAAATGTGTGTATTATATTTTTCTATCAAATCTAGTAAGTCCTACACTTTTCGCCATGAGTAAGTACATTTTTCAACTTTCGTGAAGACCACGGATCAAGGGAACCAAAAAGGGCTCCTTGCTTGTAAACTTTGGTTCCTTGGTCCGCACAAAGATGCAATTTTTTCGCCAACTTAAAAATTCATAACTTATTAACCGTAAGTCCGTAGGAGTCGAACCACCTATCATTTTAAAGGGAATTGAGTCTACTTTCATTTAAAAATACTCTCATGGCATGAGTCAAATTTTAAATAGGTGAAATAGACCAAATACTACCGTATATCTAAGATATTAAGTTTCGCTTTAACATAAAAACTCAAATTTTTTGAATCAAGTAATTTAAAAGTTTCGCTTTAACATCCTACGAGCAGTATCGCGATTTTGACAACCTTGATTATTACTATTTTTACTTAACGGTTTGAAATTTAAAAGGGTATAACACATCATTTTTAAGTTCTTTAACTTTTAAGAGCACAACTTGAGGGAAGAGCGGATAACACGTTATTTGTATGTCACTTCAACACCTCATTACTTCTCCAATAACACACCAATGACTAAAACACCCTCTTTAATAACACATCGCTAACATGTTATTTGGTCCCACAAAATACCCCACTAAATGACATACTCACCAAAAAATAAAAAATCACAAATGGCGTGAGCTATTCAAATGGCTTGGGGATCTTTGGCACACTAATGGCACATAGCACAGTATAGTAATAACATGTTATTGGTACATAGTTGGGACGAATGACATGTTATCAGTATTCCATATCAAATGGTCTAAGGAAAAGTTATTCGTGCTAGTACAGATACACGATATATGCATCAACCAGTTGAAAACGATTTGACCATGCACGTTTCATGCGGATGGATCTTTTGTGTCATATAGCCAGTAAGAATGAAATGAAGTTTCAGCAATTATATTTGCGTGAGGGATATAAAAAACGGTATCCAGTTTCGCTAGAGCGAAGGTGATATGTAAACATTCACACTCTTACATGAGGGTAAATGATTGCTTTCAAAAAGACTTCCGGCAAGTGCATGTGTGCAAACGAATAGACAAAATGCAAGGTGTGAGAAAAGAGATACAATAACATAAACAGAAGCATACAAAAGAAAAATATACAAGCGAGCAAAGGCATAAACGCAAACTAGTAAAGAAACATGGGAGCAAGCGACCTAAAATAGGGAAAAAGATGTACATAAGATCAAATATCACAGAGGCAACGTATAAGAAGAAAAAACAAAACACACAAAACAAACAAAGTAAATACATTAAAAACGCAATAGCATACAAGAGATAACATATAATAAAAATAAAAACATGCATAAAAGTCAAAAAGCCATCTAAGGAAAACAAACATACTAGCATAAAAAAGAAAAAGGCAGAACAAATATACAAAAGCCGAAAACTCATAAAAGCAACCTACGAGCAAGAGCTCTAAATGGCAAAAATTTCCTTCACGCAAGCTACCTTGCAACTCTACACCTATGGGCGTTACTCATCTATCTTAATCCTAGTTTTTCACGCGTTCTTATCAGAGGTCATGTTCACAAATAATAAGAGTTCCTTCAACTATATGTGAACGATTATTATTCAACCATATATGCATGAATCGTTAATGGCGATTGATGCGTTAAAAAACATGTGACTATCACAACCAGCTAGATTACCAGAAGTTTAAAGTCTGAATCATGCTTGGTGCAAATAAATCTGAAACACAAGGCGAAAAGCTTTGCCTAATTTGATTTTGTGTGACGACAATTCGACCTTTGTAAATTAGTTGGTTAGTCTTGCATCATGCCTTAAGAAATAGACATATGTATGAATTGTGACGCTATATTTCAGCTTCCAAAATTAGTTGGTTAATTAGCCATTGCATCATGCCTTAAGAAAGTTACATATGTATGAATCTTGCTTGTTCGAACTTTTACAAAACTACATCCGAGCAGCCACGTACGACTAATTAAGGTCTAGATGAACTAAGATAATTTAAAACATGTTTTTTGTTTCTTCTAGTTTTTAAAAATCAAACACCTATCACTATCTTTGAATAAAAGTATTTCAAACATTTGTAGGTGAATGCATGCATTGATGAATCCACATGGCAATAAAGAGCCGCCGCTTAAGGCCGGGTGGTTAGCCATGCAGTTAGACCAGTCAAGAGTCAACATGTACCACACAAACCCTAAACATATCTTTTTCTTATTTTTCCAATAGTGATGGTAGTATTTTTGTACATTTTGTGTTTTGTTTGTGTAACACGTATATGCATGGTTGATTACTTGATTGATAACAACCAAATGATCAAATCTTCTTGATTGTTATAGGTTATGATTTGTGTAAACCATCTATGGTTTAATTGGTCACGTCTTTAAACTTTTGATAATGAACGACGTTGATTAGATTACATGCAGCATCTAGAAAGCAAAAAAAAAAAAAAAGTGAAAGATAATATTGAGAGTGACTCAACGTCTTGCTTTGAACTGTGTTCGTTCGCTGTAAATAACGTGATTATTTTCTTGCTAAGTACTCTCGTCTGTGATAAACTAAATTGCACATCTGGAGGCGGGTTACACAATTGCTATATGTACTTTGTTCCTGAGTTTGATTTTGGAGAGTTGAGAAACAAAGCGAGGAAGGAAATAGAAAAGCTTGTGTTCTTAAATTTTTACTAAAGAGAATAAAAGGAAAGTAATTAAAAATGCTGTCAAATTTTCTTTTCTAATATTTTATTATTATATTTTACTATTTTATAATTGAGGAAGAACTTTTCCTTCATTAAATGCACTAAAATACTAAGTTTAAGCAATACAAATCAATAAACTTCTTGTACAAACAAATTAAACCCAAATTATTTTCTTCCAAACTATAGTCAACCTCCATTAAATGCTATTAAAACATTTTTTAAGCTAAATTAACTAATACAAATACTAATGCATATTTTACAAACTATTCAAACACAAAAATAACAAATTAAATAAATACAAATAATAGAGCCAACAGGTACAACATATTTTCTCATGCATATTTTATTCTCTAGTCTATATTTTTCTACAACATGTTTCTCAAACAGAATTTTCATCATCGAAACAAAAGGAAGACGACACACCATTTATACCACTTTATGTTTACACGTTATATCTATACTACTATACAAAAGGTTTAGGACTTTCAAAGTAAAAAAGTCTTAAAATTTGTAAGACCAAAAACATTTATTTAATAAGAAATTAACAAGCCATAGTTATATATATAATTCAATCAACTTGTAACCGCTAACATTCATACAACTTATTGAATTCAGTCAACTTGTAACCACTACCATTTATACAGCCTATTGTAACAGCTTGTTGGTTATAAAATCAAAATAAAATAAAATAACATACGACTCATATTTAGACACACAAAAACTCATATTGTTGTCTTTCTCTCAAATAAGAAACCATATTCTCGATACACCACCATCGATCCTCTTGGTTGTCACCACCTCATCTTCCGTTGTCACAAGACGGAATCACTACTTTTATGGTTTGATTATATGTGGTATTGGTGGTAGATTTGGTGATTTCGGTGGTATATCGGGATATAAAACCTCGAAACACAACAAAAAAAACATCCGCAAACCATTTAACCATGCCTTTTCTAAACAAAGAACACACAAACTCCTAGAAACACATAAGCCGCCGCCACCGCATCAGCCAGAAAAATAGTCACCGAATACCTGTCGCATTGCGCGAGTACCCTTCTATAATATTATAACGAATATTACACAACATCTATTAGTTAGCAACTATCTTTCATTGTCAAGCGTCAAGACTTATAACTGTTGCATCAAGATGCACGGATATTTTACCATATTTATATGAAACAGTGTGCGAAAAAGTTGTTACCTAAAAATTTCTCCATATATAAAGTTATAATCACAAAAATTATATAATCAAATAATATTGTTGCAAAAAGTTTTAATTACAGAGTATCCGACACTGCAATGCGTGTATATTCTGATAATATATACATGATAGTTGATAGTTGATAGTTGATACATCGATACACACATACGAATGTAAAACAAAGTTTTAAGGTAATCAAGTCAAATTTTAATACACAATGTCAGTTCCAATAGAAGGTCAAACATGCAATATGTCGAAGACTATTGAAGTTTTGAGATTCAAAAGTCAAACTTAAAAATCTTGACAAGTAAGTTGGAGCTAGGAAAATGAAAGTCACATGCTGCAAGTGTTGAAGAGGTACTAGCCAGGTTTTGCATGGTTTCTAGATGAAACCATATTTTGGAACTGACTTTATTTATACTTTCGTTAACATGTGAACATGAAACACAATGCTCGATATACGTAAAGCTAAAAGATGCATTGAAAAATCGTTAGTTTCTACTTTCTAAACTTCTTGAAAATTACAAAGCTTTTATTTATAGAAGTGATATGTCCAATTTTTTTTTGAAAGGTATATTTCATTAGAAACTTGCCAAACCCACGAACCGGGCGCCCAAGACAAAGAAAACAAACTACATGATAATAAATTTACACCAATTGTCCCAAGTCAAAGAAGCCAATTTAGCTCTATTCTTGGCCCGAAGGAATCCCAACACTTTCACTTCACCGAAGATGTATTCCATTTTAGCCTTCTTCTGTTGGAACTTGAGGTTATTCCTCGCTTTCCAAATGCTCCAACACCCAATGATAATGATGCCATAGAAAATGTCCTTGGCTTTCCTTGATAACCCGACATAGTTGTGAGCTTCCAAGAGATCTCTGAAAGAGAAAGCGAACAAGTTTTGAATATTGCACCACGACGAGATGTGTTGCCAAAGAACCGTGGAGACAATACAACCCGAGAAGAGGTGATCCACAGTTTCATCAACATCTCCACAAAGCGGACACGAAACATCCGAGACATGAATGTTCCTATGACTTAGAGCAATGGCCGTTGGAATCCTTCCCAACACAGCCCTCCACCCGAAGATGTTGCATTTTTTCGGGATCCATTTACACCACTCGAAGACATTAGAGTAACTACAATCCGGATCAGCTTGCATAACCTTCCTAACAGCGCCAACCGAAAATCTACCGTTGCCAATCCCAATCCAAGTCCATTTGTCCATGGAGTCCGAGAGAACAACAGACCCTAACAAGGAGTTAAGGACCTGCCATTCATCTAACTCCTCGTCAGAAAACACCAACCTTTTCCATTTCCAATTACAATGAAAACCAGCGACCGTCTTGATAAGTCTGTCACTAACGTTACATCTTTTATACTCGTCTAATTTGAAAAGACGAGGACAAACGTCCTTCAGCGGCATGTTAAGAACCCAAGGATCTATCCAAAAAGAGATGCTATTCCGCTTCCAACCTTCCCTTTAAAACATCTTCAAGAGGCAACCCCATAACCATCGTTTCGACAAGACTTTAGAGATATTACTCCAAACACCGCTCAAAACTTTACGGAGGAAGAAAATCCCACTTCTACTTGTAATGTGAAAGCTTCAATGACCCTACACCAAAGACTTTCCTATCGCTTTTAAACCGCCATCCCCATTCGCTAACAAAGCCACGCATCGGGTCCTCAGTTACATGCCAAGACCCCGTATTTTTCGACACAAACACGGTCCCAAGCAACCCAATGAAGCTTAGCAACCTCCTTCATACCTCCCCATAGAAATCTGCTCATAAGAGACTCTAAGTCTTTAATGACTTGGCACGGAGCTTTATAGATAGAGAAGTAATATAGAGGAAGGCTTTCCAAAACCGATTTGATAAGAGTCACTCTTCCACCAATAGATAAACAATTAGCCTTCCATTTCGAAAGCCGATCCTCAAACACGTCATAAACAGGTTTCCAATTATTAATACGATTCATGTTTGCCCCTACAGTAATACCTAGATACTTGAAGGGTAACACACCAGCTTTACACCCCACAAAGTTCGCTTTATCAACCACTTCCGCCTCACTCACACCGATCCCATACAAGCTGGACTTTGAAAGATTGATTTTTAAGCCCGAGCACAAGTAAAAGCAACGAAGAATTCTAACGACATTACCAATGAACTCCTCGGACCATTCTCCTATGATTATTGCGTCGTCCGCGAAGAGGAGATGAGAGATAACCGGACCCCCGTTAGGCGTTTTAATACCAGTAATCAAACCATCCTCTTGTGCCTTATTGAGAACACACGACAAAGCTTCCATAACAATCAGAAAAAGAAAAGGGGAGAGTGGGTCCCCTTGACGCATACCTTTACCGAATTGAAATTCAAAGGTTGGGGAGCCGTTTACCAATACAGACGAACGCGCCGAGCACAGCACTCCTCTGATCCATTTGCACCATAACTGAGAAAAACCCATCTGAGATAAAATGTCGATGACAAAATTCCAGTTAACATTGTCGAATGCCTTCTCGAAGTCAATCTTGAGAATAAAGGCTCTCTTCTTGTTCTTTTTACACCAAGAGATAGTTTCGTTGATGATCATAGGCCCATCAAGAATGAATTTGTCCCTTAGGAAAGCCGATTGAGAAGATGAAATCACCTTACCCAATACCATCTTAAATCGGTTAGCCAAGATTTTAGAAATCGTTTTGCTAATGATCCCCACGAGACTAATGGGTCTATAATTATTTAACTCCACCGAATCACAGCCTTTAGGAATCAAGGCAATAAACGATGTTCCGCACCCCACACTTATATCCCCATTACAATAAAAAGAATCCATAATACTTGCAAAATCGTGAGCGAACAAGTGCCAAAATTTTTTGATAAACCTCATATTGAACCCGTCAGGACCAGGAGCTTTGTCCTCCCCACAACCAAACACAGCCTCTTTGATTTCCGAAGCCGAAAACCTTTCGGATAAAACTTCCACGTCGGTTTCAGGCAGTTTCTTAATGTTCCAACAATGCAATTTAGGCCTAATTATGAAATCCTCCCTAAAGCGGTTTCTGAAGAAGTTAAAAACCTCTTTCTTGATCAAAGAAGGTTTGGTCACCCAGGACCCATCGATCAATAAGCCCGGAATGTTGTTACTCGCCTTTCTACAATTCACAATCCCATGAAAGAACCTAGAGTTCTCATCACCATCTAGAGCCCATTTAACTCGAGACCTTTGCCTAATATCCGAGCGTTTATCAGCCTCCAATTCTTTGAGAATCTTTTTACTCTCCACATAAATCCACTCTTCTTCCTCCGAAAGACCTCTTGATTCCATGAGAAGTTCAAGACCCTCAATATCCGTATTGGCAGCCCCTTCCAATTCCGTACATTCATTCAACATATCAACCTTCCACTTTCTAATATTGTTCCTGATGCGAAGTTAAACTTGATTGAACAAACCAATAATTAAGTACGTACAAATGTACAATACTTTCTCAAGAAAATAAAATAACCTTTTTTTGTTTCCGATTAAAACACGAAGTTACGTGATTTGCAGAATTCAACTTGTATAAATAGCCATTTTTGTTTTGGGCATTAACTTTAAAACATGAAATATCTTTGACGACAGATGATATATTATTGTACAAGTCCTCATAACAATTTTCTAAAGCTTTTTGTTAGACATTATAAGGGTAAGTGGTTTAGGTTTGGGTTTTGAAATTAATATCAAGAAAAAACATAAATACTTTGGCCCTCGTGTAGTGGTATGAAGTTTCGTGAGGGTTTATTCCCTGTTGATATTCAAAGACCGTCATTGAGTGTGAAGCTTCTTGGTGGAGCTGTTAGCAGAGACGTGGATTTTATTAGTGATTGGCTATGAGAAGAGCTGCGAATGTTGTTGATTTGATAAGTCTTCTTCCACAGTTACGTGACCCACTTAGTGAGTACCTTTTGCTTTGATCATGTAGGGGTATTGCAAAACGTTTTTTGGTTTAAGGACTTGTCAATCTGTACACATGGAGGAAGCGACCTTGTTTTTTGACAAAGGGTTGTGTGGGTGAATTAAGAATATAGTGGTTGTGGAGGGCCTTTCTTTGGAGACTTAAGGTGGCAACTCACTTCTTTACCCATTCGATTTGGTGGTTTGGGTTTTTATTCGGCAAAAGTGATTTCCTCTTATGCTTTTGTGGCCTCGTGGGCTCAATCTTTGGTGCTACAAGACCACATCTTACGGGACAGTGACATATGTGGTATGGATGATGACTGTATTTGTGCTCTAGCTTCTCTTTGTGATACGATTCCAAGCTTTGACTTTAGTGGTTTCACTAATAAAGACACCGCCTCCTCAAAATCCCAACAAATATTGACGAGTGCACTTTTTAGTGAAATGGTCAAGGATATGGAAGTTCACTTTGACATAACTATGAAACAGAAAGCATTTTTTGAGTGTCTACGGGCTACATATGACCAGGATTTCTACTATCTATCCCCATAGACGGGTTAGGTCAACATATGTCACCGGTGGAATGTCATATTTTCAGTAAGTATCACCTGATAATTCATTTATTTCCAGTTGATGAATATGTCTAGTTTATCGTAAGGCATGTTTGGATTCCTTTGGGGAACATGCGGTTCATTGCAAAGAGCTCTCGGGCTTCAAGTACAGACACGATATGGTTAGGGATGTCTTTTTTGATGTTTGTAGGCGTGGTGGGACCTCTGTCAAGAAAGAAGCACGTGTGAACTTTTTGACTGACCCGTTGGATGGAAGATCCACACTCAGACCGGCAGACGTTTTGGTATTTTGATGGGTTGGAGGGAAACATGTGTGTGTGGATCTAACAGGGGTTTCTCCTATCGTGAGTTTGAGTTGCCAGGGGTTTAAAGTAGGACATGTTGCTTTGAAAGCCGCGTCATACAAAGTGGCAAAACACGAGAAAACATGCATTGAAAATCAACATGTTTTTTCCTTTCACGTTTGATACTTTTGGTTTCCCTACACATGAGGCAGTGGAGTTCCTCAACAGAGTCCAACGATTTATGCATAGTAATGTTATGACACCTAGATCCACAGATTTAGTTTTCAAAAGACTTAGTTTTGCAATTCAAAAAAAGTTAGTGACGCAACTTATTATTCGTTTGCCTTCCACCTCTATGTAAATTTAGAATTTGAATATATTGAAAGCATACCTTATTAAATTAAAAATGCATGTCTTACTTGTACATTAAAAAATGGCTCACTTCTCACAATCTGATGATTTTATTACATGTGTTGTGGTGAAGATTGAAAGAAAGATTTATATTTAGGTAAATCATTTTTCATCTCTAAATTTTAATTTGCAAGAAAAATTTGATTGGAGGAGAGCATGGGATAAATATATCAACCAAACCGATAAAAGAAAGTATACATACAACCATAGAAGTAGTGGCAGAGACAAGGAGGGGCACAAGGGTCACATGCCCTCCAGCTAAAAAAATTATGGTGTAAATTATTTAAAATATTTAGCTTTATCCGTAATTTGACTCCCCTGAAAATCACTTTTTGGTATAGTTTCGAAATTTTTTAAAATGCGCCCCTCGAACAAAATCTTATGTCTTCGCCCCTACATACAAAATAACCTAAAACCGCAATAACAAAACAAGTGAATTATTTAGGATGGATACCAGGTGAGCCTTCAATTTTGGTTGCCATATTTCAAGCGCCACCCATTGTGCCATTCCATCCTCACGCGCGTGTAGCAGAAAAAATGGACGAAGGTGAGGCTGGTGATCCTCCAGTCATTGTGTAATTTGTGGGCCCCCATAATGTTTTTATTAAGGTTGCGTTTGGTATGCTGCCATGAATCCTAATAGGTATGAGTTTGATAATAGTGGTGGGTTCCTCACTTATGAAAAATCGATACCTAGCTCTCTTGATGTATATGGAGTATGGATTATATCCATAATTCATTTCTCATATTGGTGGGCCCTTCATCTTAAACAAACACCTTGACTAGAATGAAAATTCATTATGTGATTCCCGAGAATGGATACCAAACGCACATTGATATTATTTATTTGATTTGTGTGTGTAACGTATTTTGTATAAATTGGGTATTTTTAACAAAATGTGCAGGGACTAATGACTATTGTGGATAAAAGATGAGAGGAGTGGTGATGTGCTGACTGATGATGTTACGACGAGTGAAAGATGAAAGGAAGTTGACCATTGTGTCTATCTCGCCCTCTTGTTATCTATACTACTTATACTAGAGGAAGACACTTCCCTCATATTTATTATTTTAAGATCACCATAAATAAAATTTTAAGCAAATACTACCTTATAAGCATTATTTACAAATATCTAAAACACACATAAAACTAAAAACACAGTACTCATATAATACAACTAATACACTATTAAAAACACCCCCTCATCTAAAAATACAACTTTGTAACCACAAAGTACAATATAATTAAGCTTTCACACATGAATAAACTAAAAATATATTTTTAAGTAAATACAAGTAAATAAGCATAATTTACAAATATTTAAAGCACAAATAAAACTAAAAAACACTATTCAACACATACAATTGATACACTATTAAAAACACTCTTTCACCAAAATATACAACTATTTAACCACAATGTACAATTTAATTAAGCTTTCAAACCATAAATCTGAAATCCAACAGTCCAAAACAAAATAACATATGTTCGCTGAAAAATTTAGTCACAAGATACCCGCCGCCGCATCACCCGGTTACCCTGCTAATAATTATACAACTTAGAAAACCACTTCTTCCATCTTATGCGAAAAACTATAAACTATTCACGTTACGGGATTTATTTAGAACTCGAAATGATTGAACAGCCATATTTCCAATTTGGTATATATCTGCAGTATAAGATAATGTAACATATTTATTGTTGTATATATCATTTCTGGTGAAGAAGTGATTATTGAAAATTAAAAAAGAGAACACGGATTATACACACAAAGAATGACGTAAGCATGGGCCCGAATCTAGAAGACAAGAGCGTGGGCCCGCAATAAAATCTTTATGATCCATGGGCTGATTCAACCCGTATGACGCATCCATGACAACGACTCATTTCTTTCGGCGAGTCAAAAGTAAATCAGATAACATATGCATGTCGGGTAGGTTATATCGTTATTTTTGTTAACAAGTTAACTACTTTTTTTTAGTTACTAAACTTATTCTTAAGCGGTACACTTAAATTATTCAGACACGCATTAACTGCTTGTAGAAGTGTAGTCAAAAGTTATCTTAAAATCAAAATAATTGTCGCCGTTTGATTTTTTTAAAGTCTTAATTTCAACTTTGATTCTTAATATTTTGTATGTGTTATATAATCTTGATGAAAATTACATCAATGAAAATTATAGTCAATCCATTCATATATTTTGCGTAAATTATTATATAACATAAACAAAAATATATAAGATCAAAGTTGGGAAATTAAGACTTTAAAAAGTCAAATGAGGACAATTATTTTGGGACGGAAAGAGTAGTTAAAAGGATAAACTTTGATAATTTATAAAAATTACACTATGAATTGGTTCGTTAAGAGGGCAAGTTACGATAATAGCCACCTAACCAGATATTTTAAATATTTTATACTATAATTTTTTCGCTATAGGGGCATGTGCCCACCATGCCCTTCTCGACTGCTTGTACATTCAATAATAAGTGTTCGCTTCTCGAATTTAACCTTTCTCAACCCACTTTATGTATCACAAATTATGCATGTTAAGCAAAACTTTTTTTATTAACCAAAAGTAAGTTGTACTATAAACTTATGTGTAGGATGGGAATATATCAAAAGGTTTAACCCATCCATTTATTTAATTTTAAAGGGCAAATGGTTTAAAAATGTATAAATTTGTCACTTTTTCTTTTTGTATGCTATAATTTTTTTTAATTTTTTTATTGTAACATTCAACTTTCTTAATCATCTTATTATAGCATCCAACTTTCTTAATTTTTATATTCGTAGGCATCCAACATCCTTAATTTTTCTATTGTCACCTCATTTTTTTGACGCTACATGCCTACAATAGGAAAATTAAGAAAGTCGGATGCTACAATTGAAAAATTAAAAGTTTATAGCATAAAAAAAAAAATAACAAATTTTATGCATTTTTAGACTATTTGCCCAATTTTAAACTCAATTGTCTAACTTTAAATGTTAAGTATATTAGCATATAGCATATGAATATGAAAATTCATTTTCTCAAACATCATATTTATCTTAGGGTTTTGCTAACGACAACTCTTAGGGTTGTGGTTAACAACTTTATTTTTACTACAATTCATTGTAGTGACTTTAATCATCCAATCACAATCAATTGTTCGATGTGGTTCCATATTTTTCGGGATTGTGCCCATCTTTTTCGGAATTATCAACCAATCATAATTATTCATTTATAACCATGTAATAAAATGTATTTTGCTAACCACAGCCTTAAAGGTTGTCGTTAGCAAAACCCTTTATCTTAATATCGATTTGAAGATAAATTTTGAAATGAATATGGTTTTGAAGATAATACTGTCATTTCTTTGGTCTTCTATTTTAATTTTCTCAACTATTTTTAAAAGATAGTTTTGATTAGCGATATACATTTAAAGTTACAAGCATAGAGCATTGGGTGCAGTAGCTTAAGTCAAAGCGTGATTTCAGATTTTCCTCTTTTCATTTACTTCTAACTCACACACGCAAAAACGCCTTCTCTGATAACTTAAGTTAACCCAACTTTTAAGACCCGTCATACCCAACTAGAACACAAAAGACCAGTTAAAAAAAAAACACAAAATACTCATATGGCAAACACCAAATGAGTGGCAAAATGCTTAGCGAAGGCACCTATCGGTGCAATGGCTTGGCTTAGCGAGTGTGCCAGGCGGGTTTGGCGAGGGTGCCTCTCCACTGCACCATGTGCTCTTAGAGATTATATAAGTTTTTATAACTAACATTGATGAAGTTATTTTAATTTTTTCGTAGGTCAACAAATTTAAACGTCAAAACTTTCTTATCCGTCGCAATGCTCGAGCAAATAAGTTATAACATCGTTTGATATTGACTAGTGTCATGACTTTCATGTCAAACATTAGATTATACATGTTTACTGGTATACAAATCACTTTCATAAGGGTTAAAACCATAATGTTAAAATTGAGAGAACATGAACTTTTACTGGTATACAAATCACTTTTATGAATAAACGACTTTGATACTTCATATTTCCATCCATATTCTACTTTCCCAAGTGATAAGCCTATATATAGCTTTTTGTTAGCATGGGCTGGGCCCTTACTAAAATTCTAAAGAGATACAAAGATCTTTTTGGTGTCAAAAATTTGAATTCAGCCCAATACATTTACTCAACTTATACTTGGACATCATCACACAAAATATGTTATAAACACTAATGCAGGGGCCAAGCGTTGCAATGATGACAGTCTTGCGTGATTATATATTTTTCAATGACAATCTTTTTCAAAGTACTTTTTTACGATGACACAGTATTTCAGCCGTAAATCCAAAGTGGTTCTCATCTTTAGCAAAAATTCAACAACTAAAATAGTTAACGAGTCGGGTCGGGTCAAGTCGTGTCCAATTCAACCAAAACATCGAACATATTTTTCTATCAAACGTTTCCGTATCAATGCATAATATTATTGGACTTTTGGTAGACCCTGAACATTAATGTACTTATTAAAAAGAGAGTTAGTACTTTGATTTTAAAATCACAAATACGTTTGCAACTTAAAGTCTAAAGCTAGACATAAATACCCATTATAAAGTGGGTTGTTACATGTTTTTGAAATGGGTTGATGTTACAAGTTCAAACAATTTAAGACAATTAATCAACTTTTAATTATGTGTATGCAAGCTTATTAACTATCTTTTTATAGTAAGTGTGTAGGCTTATTTTTTTAAGACTTCCTCTTATAGAAAGTCCCAAATCCATTATAAAGTAGTATAGATTCTCATAATCTCATAATTAGTTAGACATCATAAATTGAGATAAAATAATTACAATACATATCTGGAAAAATAATGGGTTATTAGCATAAAAAAAATTATACTTGTCACTTTTTGTCATTGTATGTTGCGTATTTTTTTTTCTCAACTTGACATCAACCTTTTAAAATCGTGTTATTGTGTGTACTTTGTGACCATTTTGCCCTTGCTTTTTTCAAAATTTTAAGGGTAAAATGGTCATTTTCATGGCTGAAATAGTCGCAAAGTAAACACAATAGTACGAATTCAAAAGGTTGGTATCAAGATGAGAAAAAAAATTACGCAACATACAATTAGGGGTGTCATTCGGGTTGACCCGGTCGGGTTCGGGTCAGTCGGGTTGGGTCAACTCGGGTCAAGGTTAAAAAAAAAACATACCCGAACCCGACCTTGTTTAGAACTCGGGTTACTCGGGTTCGGGTTAATTCGGGTCGGGTCAAGTCGGGTTCGGGTCAAGGCTGTTTAAGAATTATACATTTTTTAAAGAAAATTGATATACTCATATTTGTATTTTACATTATGTAAAAGCTGCTAAAAAGAAGTAGTATACTAGTATTATTTTTTAAGAATTTTGACATGTGATATATATCTGCAAACTTAAGCATTTATATTACTTCATTTTGTCAATGCAGCTTTAGTTAGGACTAGTAATGTAGGATTTGTATTGGATCACCAGCTTTTTAAATGTATAGCGTTTCATTGCATACATGTTGTGTCATTGTTGTTACAGATAGAAGATTAACACGAGCACATTCGATCCTTGATATAGTTCTAATTTAAACAAGTGACCTTTACACCATGATATAAATAGATACCCCAAGATCAGTAAAGAATATTCATAGCATTGGATAAGCTTGATAACGGTACATGACTTCATGTTAACAATGCTTACAATGATGAACTCCAGAAAGACTCCAAACATGTAAAGGGCAAAAAGATGGTGTAAGTTCATATCATCGGTGAGCACCCAGATTGTTGTAAACTCGCCCATGAGCAGGGACGAAGCTTGAAACATTTTATTGGAGGGGCCAAACATTAACTTATTAATTTTGAAGGGGCCAAATTGTTAATTAGCATTTTTTTACACTAGCACAATACATGATATACATTAAGGACAAAAAAGTTTGGGGGGGCTAAGGCCCACTCCTGCCCTATATAAGATTCGTCCTTGCCCATGAGGTATTGAAACCAAGGTTGTTAAGATCGGGATCCTACCTAGGATCGTTTTCGTCTTTGCAAGATCGTGATCGTAAGATCGGATCGAGATCCTAAGATCCTACTACAACGTCATTTTTTAATAGTCTTTGTAATATTATTCAAATCTACAAATGATTATCTATCATTAATCAAAATTATATGAATGTTTTATGAAAATATTGTCCTAAATTATGAATAATTGAATGTTTAGCAAGAATCACACGTTGTTTTCTTAATTCCTATTAAAAGATAATCCATAACTTTGTAGTTTTTTAGTTTGCGGTTCGAGAAACGTAAGATCGGATCGGATTAGATCTTAAGATCTTACGGTCAAGATCGGGATCCTGTAAGATCTTAAGCTTTCTAAGATCCTACGTAGGATCCGGATCGTTTTTGCTTTGTAGAATCGTAAAATCGTAAGATCCTAAGATCAGGATCGGGATCCTGACAACTATGATTGAAACTATGAATCAATTAATTTTATATATTTTAACCTTAAAAAAAACTTCAAACCCTAGAAACCTTAACAACAAAATCAACCAAGAAAGAGTAGTACCTTTACTATAAAAAAGCCAAATTTTGAAGGGAAAATGAGAAATTCAACTTATTATGAAGTTGTGTGCTTTGATCATTTGGAACTGAAATGCATTTTTCTTTTGGAATTGAAAGGTTAGTTTGTTTCTAACTTTGAATGTGTATATATCGTAATTATGTAAATATATGTGGTCAACTGGTCAAGGATATAGGCTACTAATTTCAAAACTATACAGATATTGGATATTGGATAGGATATGCGCATCTGATATGGGCTACTAACTTTGATTTTGAATGTGTATGTATCGTAACTCAGTACAATATAGATATTGGATAGATATGGGCTACTAATTTCAAAACTATAATACGGGCCTTAGTTTACGTATAAAATCAGAAAGAAAAAAAAAATCAAATTCGGGTTGACCCGAACCCGAATAAGAAACATATATTAGACCCGAACCCGACCCTATTTAAAACTCGGGTTAGTCGGGTTGACCCGATTGAGCCGAATATAAATTTGGACCCGATTGACCCGACCCGAATAGTCTAATTCGGGTTCGGGTTCGGGTCGGGTCGGCCTTTTTGACACCCCTACATACAATGACAAAAAGTGACAAGTATCATGTCTTTTTATGCTAATAACCCTAAAATACACAACTATAACAAATTAGTCGCCAGCTTAATAAACGTGTTGGGTTGGACATGGGAGGATCATCTTTTAACTCGTAGGGTTTTTTTTATATGATTTATGTAAGCGTTGTTCGGAAGTATAAGATACATGGTTGTTGTTACGAGTTGCTTGTATTCCATATGGCTATTGTAGAGGTCGTTTGGATGAGTTAAAGTTGTACTTGTCGGTTTGTTTTGGACAAAATTAGCATATTTATATATTTATTAAAGTAACAATGGTGTAATTTTTGGATAGTTCAGGTGTTGAAGTAACTAATTCCTTTAAAAATTGTTTTTATTTATTAACATTTTCATCAAAATTCTAAAAAAATTGGAGTAAAATACTAGGAAAACAAATACACGTATTTTTTACATTTTCATATCACATATCTCACAATGTCTCTAACAAAGATTGAACTCACAACCTCTAAG
>CM040245.1:26950906-27133432 GCA_022545495.1 Chrysanthemum lavandulifolium | reverse complement strand
TATGCTCTTGGTTGTCACTAGATGACACGGTATTGAAGACAAAGGCGTCATGGACCCGATGACGCATTGCCTAAACCTTCTAGCAACTCAATTCCTCTTAAAAGGATTTGTTTCATTCACTTGGGAACCCTACATAATCTATTGACCTTCTCTTAGAGTTGGTTGGTATTGAAGAAGGAGACCTCTCCCTAGTCTCCGCTCGGAAAACCAAAATGCACTAATTGAGTCTAGAGCCACGAGATTCATTAAAAGATCTCATAGGAACACTTGACATGACATCGCTTGTTGTTCATCAATAAGGACACAAGTGATATATTCTAGAGTCTACATGGATCCTAGAAATGCATCGAGAACATTTATGAGAGGTTCACTATTGTGATCCTCGGTGATTGAATAAATTCTGCCGGTCAACATCAATCACCGACAGCAGTCACCCGGTAATTCTCCGTGGATTCGCTTAGTGTGTCTCAAACGGTTTCTGATCGTGGGGTGATGCTTGATTGTACCTCGGCGACTCATCCAAGCTGTAGGTGTACTTGGTACATCGCGTTATCTCACTTGTGGGACTCCGGTTCGAGAACGGCCTTTGTGAGAATTAGAGGCGTGTGTTCACACTATGCTGTTAACACCCTCGAAATTCAAACTTGTAAGTGCCGGAATCCGCTTATCACTAACCTGTTTTTATGTTTTCTTCTTATGGAAGCTCCGGAGCGGATTGATCGTGCAGACTATCCATATGCTCATACCAACAACACATGAAAGTTCTCATCATAATCAATGGCAAAAAAGTTAAAGAGGATTCTTTGTCAATGTCAAAGAATCTACATAGTTTAAAGACTCGAGAACTACATCATTGGTATCCAAAAGACAAACAGAAGTGTGAGCATGGTAGAGAAAGGCGTGGAGACACCAAACCAACGAAGTTGACAACGGCATACAACCACATTATTTGATCACAAAGCATGAATGGAGCATAGAATTAAGACTATTCTATATCTACACACAAAGTTCAAGCTCAAGAAAAGTAAAGATCTTATCAAGTGGAGCATGTTTTGAATGACCACCCCTTAGGGAGATTGTTAGTATAATAGTTTTATTAAGTGATGGTCATTCACTTTTAGGAACTTTGTAACGTGTGTTAGATATCGTCTTTGGAATAGTCAATGGGCTCGTGGATTGGGCTAAGCTAATTGGCTTTAAGTTAAGTTAAGCTAGCCTTTCATCATGTGTTATCCAATCCAAGTCCACGAGGCCCAAGCCAAAGCCCATTAGGGCATCTTGTGCTTGTACTATAAATACCCTTCAAAGTCTCATTTGAGGGTGTGCTTGAAAGTGTGTGTGTGTGTGTGTTTTCTTTGGAGCAATATTACATCTTATTGTTTTCATCTTTCAATCTTGTTCATCGCATAACATACACGATCCTTATATCATTCAAGTCACCATCTTTCCTTTCTTTATTTCTTTCATCTTCACGCATAGTTTGTGTTTGTGTTGTTCGTTTTCTACGCATAACGTGTTGGGTTTGTGATAAGGTTGATAGATTTAAGGTCCTACAGTCCATGTTTTGAGTATGTAGTTTCCAAACTAAACATGATCAAATAATAAAACATTCAAAAACTAATTATGTAGTTTTCAAAATTTACACAACTCATTAAGACCTTTTAATGATACCAAAATGTTTGATTATTTTGCCAAAATACTCATAAAAGTTTACTTCATTGTGGGTTACTGGTAACTACTTAAAAACCCATTTGGCCCTTAAAGACTAATATGATGACTTTTAAGGAATTGAACCAATTTTGAACCCTCTCAAAAGCTACAAAGTTACAAAACCAACATTTGAACCCTCTCAATCTTTTTGAACCTCTCTTCCACCCATTACCTTGTCCATCCTCTCAAGTTTTTGCAGCAACCATTTGAACTCTAATCTCATCCAAATTAACAACAAAGCGGACAACTCTATTTATAACGAACAAGTATTTCGTTTGATTACAGTATTAAATGTATGATAACTTAGAAAGTTATCTCCATATATATATTGCAGACTATGTGTATGCACGGGGGGCTCTCAAACAACACACAAAAGAAGCCGTTTGTTATATTCTAAACACTTCAAATCTTTCAGAAAACAAAAACTACGAAGGACACCAACATGTGTGATTTTTTTTACCAGAATGATCGTACAAAGTATACTTCTTTATGAGTTATGGGCTTACGGCACATACTTTTAGAATCCCATTTGGCCCCTAAAGACTATGACAGCTTTTTAAAGCAATTGAACTGCCATTTGAACCCCTCCCAAAAGCTACAAAACAAAACCATCATTTGAACCCTCTCAACCCTTTTGAACCTCTCTCCCACCCTTTCCCTTCTCCATATTATAAATTGATTTTAATATAGATGAATGTGGGTTGTGCTTTTAGAGGTCCGGTGCGGTGGTTGTTGGCTTGAGCCATAGTCGACCGCGAGAGTTTTTGGCATGATGAACCATACCGATGTCTTTGGTAAGGTAAGGCGCCGTGGTAATACCAACTCACGCCAAGCGATTTTTTTTTGGTGGGTTCTTTGTTTGTGTTTTTGTGTTGTGTTTGTGTTTGTGATGTATTTGCGTGATGTGTTTTTTTTGTTTTGCAATTGCACGGGTCCTGGAAGGAGGAAGAAGAAGACTAAAACTATTTTAATATTTATGTTTTTTGTGTTTAAACCTAGTAGTATTTTAGTTTACATTATTAGTCCACAGTGTTATATTGTTTTGCAAAGTTAATCTTTTCCAAAGTGAATCTTTTGCAAAGTTTACATTATTAGTCCCCGATGTTATATGTTTATTTTTTTATTTAATGTAATGTGTGTTTTATATTAATGAAATTAAAGTTTAGTTATATGTATTGTTTTATTTAAAATGAAAAAATAAAATAAAAATACAACGACACCACAAAAGCTGGTGTTATGCTAGGGAGGGGGTTTGGTGCCATAGCCAAAGTGATGCCATGAGAATAAAGTCTTGAGGTGGCACCACTTTTTCCATGGCACCACCTGTTGGAAAATTTAGTGCACTTGTGGGATTAGTTCACACCTTGTAATGGGTTAGGAGGTACGGAGTGTACACCCATAAGGTCCATGAACACCCCAGAATCTTATAGTGGTTTGTATTGGTAGTGCTAGATGAAAGTCTTGCTTGTGGAAAATCTTGCTTGTGGTTTCCATCGATGGCGAGTGTTCCAGCGATGAGCGATGTTTTCAGAGCGGTGTATCCACCGATAGCACTATGAAAAATCTTGATGGAATCGCTTGTAACGGCTTTGACCTATTCAAGTGGCGGTTTCAAGCGTATATAATGACCACGTTTAATTGGTCATGTAACCACTAACGGCTATAATGGTGATAATTATGAGGTTATTAATGGGCCGATTAATACTCATAATTCCATTGGAATAGTCAAGAGTATTATCCTATAGATAGGATATCTGATTATGCATGATATATACACAGATAACACTAAACACTTATTAGCGAAAGGGTTATAGAATTGTGCCTAATTCCATAAGCGCATTTGGTCTTATCCCAGTAGATATTCGTGTAACCCGGTCATTAGGGTCGAATAGTTTACTTTGGAAAGTGATCACATGATTCAAGTGATATCCGGTAACCACCTAGTGGTATTTGTTCTTGCTAACCATTAGTTTGTTTCTGGCGGCGGTTGAGCATTCTATTTGAAATTGATTATCTTAACCACGTTACGGGAGCTAACCGCCAACAATCAAAGTAAACTTGTTGGGATATGAAAGTCTTGAGCAGTTAAAGTCATCAAGATTTACAAAGTCTTTGAGAATGGTAAAGAACCGGAGAAAGTCAAAGAGTCAAAATCTTGCTAAAGATAAAGTCAAAATCTTGAACATAAAGGTCAATCTTGCAAGAGTTAAAGAACTGTTTATTCGTTTATGGAAAGTCTTGTAATTCTAGAATAGATTACTTGTCGTACAAGGATACATTATTGTAAACCGACTAGGGTTATCCTTGAGCCTATAAAAGGACCCCTAGATTGGCATTAGAGAGACACGAATTCACAAGTCTTAGAGTTTACGATTACAAGTTGTTTTAGAGTTTAGAGAGTTCGATAATCTTAGAGTTGTTAAAGTATCGCATAAGAAGCGGTTTAGAGTTATTAATAAAGTTGTTCTTCTTAGATTTATTGAGTAAATTCGCGTGCTTAATAAAGATTACTCAGTGTTTCATTGTTAATAACTTAGGATTTATTCGAGGTTATTAAACCTTAAACACGCTAGTTAAGTTAGTTTGGTTAGAGTATATCGATCCAACAAGTGGTATCAGAGCTTGTGTGGAAACTCTGACTAAGAAGAAAACCGATTTCAACAAACCCTAAAGATGTCGACTGATTCTATTCCACCACCTTCCATCACCTCAATGAGGATTCCTGTCATCAAAAAGGGTGAATATAACTTATGGTGTATGAAGATGAGGCAGTACATTGCCATTACAGACCATGGTTTATGGAATGTAATTGTCAATGGTAATGAAGTAGTTCCAGAACAGCAGAGATTCTTTGGACAACCAATAGCACCTAAAGCGATCCGCCAATGACAACTTTAAGGAATCGGGAGAAGGCACTTAATATTCTCTTATGCGCCATTCGGATGGTCATCTTCTCAAATTTCATGATGCAAAAGATGCAAAGCGACTCTGGGCAGCTCTCAAGACCGATTTGGAGGAATGAAGCTTCTAAGAAGATGCTGTAAATCATTGAAAAACAATTTGAAACTTTCCTTGTGGGTGAAGAGAGAGTCTTGATCTTTGCATATGATAGGTTTCAAAATCTTCTCAACATGCTAGAGTTATACAAGCGAAGTTTCAGTTGAAGATGCAAATCGAAGTTTCTAAGAAGTTTGCCATCTACATGGCATGTTATTGCTACAATGATCGGGAGGACAACCGGGTTTGGATGTCATGGACTTTGATGATCTCTACAACCATCTAAAGGTGTATGAGCACGAGATGAATGGTCAAACAAGTTCTAAGTCTCACGGTGTTGCTTTTCTATCATCTCGAAAGAAGGCGGTACTTCCATTAAAAGTACTTCTTCTCCAACTCAAATCTTGTGACTCGAAATCTTGTCTCGTATCTTGCTCCCACTCATGCTCGACAAGCACTACCACCTCCTACTATGCACTCAGATGAAGTTGTGTGTTCCTTCTTTGCTCAACAGGCTTCTTTACCTGTCACCTATGAAGAAGATTCTCTCACAGATTGAAGAGGATGCTTTGGAAGAAATTGATATCAGTTGGCAAGTAGCAATGATTACTGCAAGGATTAAGAAGTACATGAAGAAAACAGGAAAGAACATTGATTTCAAGCCAAAACAGGGAATCACTTTTGACAAATCAAAGATTGAATGCTTCAATTGTCAAAAGACTGGACACTTTGAAAGGGAGTGCATATTTGCTAAGTATCAAGCAAATAGGATGACTGACAAACCAAAGCTGGAACTCAAAGAAATCCCTATTTCTGAAACCAAAGCTTTGGTTGCTCAAGAAAGTTTGTCAGAGGTTGGTGAGTCTTGAGTTTGATGATGAACCGGTAACCTCTTGTATGGTTGATATGGAAGAAGAGGTTGAAGATTATGTGGAAGAACCGGATGGAGCTCGCTTTTGATGAGGAACACGAACATCTTTGGAACCCGAGGCATCTAGGAGGATTTATTTGGAGCTTGGAGTCGAAGATGATCTGTACTACTTGCAATGGTAGCTACATCACCAAGTTCATCTCCTATCTCGAGGTATGCTCAAATTGTCATGATTTCTATCAAAATTGCTAAAAACTATGTATTTGAAAGAGACAATTGTGTTAAGGCTAGAGTGCGAGGTAGCGGTTATCAAATTACTTTAGAGTCTTTGGAAGCTAAAATTATAACACATGAAAATAATGAAATGTCTTGGGGTGAAAAGTATGAAAGCAGGATTACCGGTTAAAACTCGGTGAATGGAAACTAAAGCTGTAAAATTGTTGAAATTGAGAAACTAACTAAGGAGAGGATGATCATTAGCTAAGTTTGATGCACGGAAAGCATCCGGCTTGTCTCATGTTGCTTATGTTGAAAAAGCAGGAGAAGAGCTTACATTAGAGCGGCTTAGGATTTGGTATGGACTTTACTAACATGAAGAGAACACATCTAGTGATCGGGATGACTTAGACTTAGAAGATGTAACCACTAGTGATGATGAACTCATTAATTATGTAGACACAACTAGTAATGAGGATTCAATTAGTGATTCACCTCACGAGTATAAGAAAGACAAAGGTTATCATGTTGTTCCACATCCGGTTGGTAGTCATCAACCCATAAGACACGATGTTTCACGTTTTGGTGTAGGCGACCTCGAGTTTAGGAATAAGCTTATTGGTCAATCTAGGTCGAAACCCCAAAAGAAGCTGTTAATACCAATGTTCAAAGTCAAGCGGTCCTTCAACTCAAATCTTGCTCCACAAGCGGTACCTTGAAAAACCTTTTCAAAGCAGTAATGCTAAACCTTTTGGGATAACTTTGGTCATAACAGATTTAATCATTCACCTAGAAGGCAAAATAGTTTTGGTCATAGACATAGGAGTAGACACTTTGGAAGTATGGGTGAAAAAATGTGTTTTGTATGTTATAGTCCTAATCACTTAATCAAAGATTGTGACCGACACTCGAATATCTTAGGAAATTTCTAAAGAGCAGTGCGCTAACCGAAACCTAGAGAGAACAAACCGATGCGGAATAATTCTAATAGGGTCAATCACGGTAACCTCATCGGATCATAGGTACCCTACTTGAGAAGATCTTTTCTAGGCAACCAGTACCATCACAAGCGGTACCTTCTGGCGGTACCTTCACAAAGTCTTGCTCGGTCCACAAGTCTTGCTCACACTACTGGAATAGGAACCTAGGAGATCTCACTATTATCAACCTAGAAGGTACTATAATTCACATGGGAATCTAGATCACGAGAACCAGCTGTTAAAGCGAATAGGTTAAAAGGAAAATGCTTCGAGGGACAAACTATACTTTCAACAAAAGTGAATCGATGTTTTCATGTCTGGGAAAAGAGAATGAATTTGCAAGCGAGAGTTACGGTGAAAATCAGAAAGTTTTGAAAATCCACATGCTAAAAATCAAAAGATATCTTGGATCATGTTTTGAAAAGCGATTGGAAATTACATACTCAAAGAATTTGAGTTTGTAACTCCACAAGGGAACACAAGTCGATGTGGCTTGGGTTCCTAAAAAAACTAACTCTCTATATTTTTGTGCGGGGGCAACCCGGAGGAGGAGCTTAAAGATCATCGATTATAGATAGTGGTTGCTCGGAAGTATGACGGGAGATAAGGAGATTATGTCGATTTTAGATCTATTAGTGGAGGAAGAGTTGCATTTGGGAATGATCCCAATGGAGGAAAGATTCTTGGGAAAGGAACAATCAAAGTGGAAGAATCAATTTTGAGAATGTTAGATATGTGAAGGAGCTAAAGTTCAACTTATTGTCGATCTCTCAAATACGTGATAAAAGCATCATGTGTTATTCAACGACACAAAATGTCTCATTCTTTCATCGATTTCAAGCACATTCTCGATGACTTGGTAGTACTCGAGTACCAGAGCGAATGATGTGTATAGTCTAGACATGAAGAGTCTTCACTCTTATGGAAGAGCCACTGTTTAGTGGCAAAAGCATCAACTGAAGAAGCACATCAGTGGCATAGAAGAATGGGCCATGTTAATTACAAAATATCAACAAACTGGTCAAAGGCAATTTAGTTAGAGGTTTACGTTCAAAGACTTACAAGAATGATCACTCCTATTTGGCATGCAAGAAGGGTAAACAACATAAAGCTTCATGCAAGAAGCTTGAGGAGAGAAATATTAGAGAACCATTGGAGCTGTTACATATGGATCTGTTTGGACCTGTCTCTGTGGCAAGTTTAAACAAGAAGAAGTACTGCTTGGTTATTACAGGATGATTGCGATAGATTCGGTTGGGTATTTTTCTTGGGTTTTAAAGATGATACTTTTGATGCTATCTGAGACTCTAATCATTGCACTAGAAAACCAATTGAGACTCAAGGTTAGAGGTATTAGATGTGATAATGGATGAATTCACTAACAAAGGAATCAAGAGGAGTTCAAGATTGCAAGAACACCATGAGAATGGTGTTCTTTGAGAGGAAGAATAGAACTTTGATTGAAGCGCCGAACTATGCTTGCGGACTCTCTACTACCTATTCAATTAAAATTTGAGGTTTGTAAGTCTTGCTTGCTATGTATATGAGTATTGATAAGGTTTTAAAAGGTACCTTTTAAGGGGTCATTTAAGCCCTTATTCGATCACTTACGTATCCGTTATTGCTTAATATCGTTTCTTTTCACTTTTAGGTCTCTTGAAGGCAAAATCTTTGGAATGATGCTTATTTGGAACGAAAAGGCGAATATATGAAGAAAATGGCCAAAGTCGAATCGAGACACTCAAAAGCTCTTGAAACATAAAGCGACGGCGTCATTTGCATATCTGCGACGCCGTCGGGAAGGAATTACTATGACGGGTCGAAGCGAAATTGCATGTTTTCAAGGGACGACGTCGGGTTCTAAAGGAGTAGGCCGTCGTAACTCGGACGGCCTAGATGCGACCAAGACGGCGTCGAGTGAAGGGACGGCGTCGCGGTCATAAGGTGGCCGTCGCAAGGTTTACGTGGCCAGGCGAAACCCTAATGGCGGCGACACGACGGCGTCCACGAAACATAAGGTGACGCCGTCGCGGATGTAATCTTATATATAGAATCGAATTTTTGGTTTTTGGTGTGTAGTCTTTTGGAGTAAAACCTAAAACCGAACCAAGGCTTTCTTGTGCGTATTTTAGGGTTCTAAACCTATTATACATCAAGATAAGTATTTACTTCATTAATTTAATTATGTCTTTGATTATTTGTGTGTATGCTTGCATGTTCTCCATGTCCGGCTAATTTATTTGTGTGTTTGCTTAGGAAGTATGAAACTTAATTATTAAATATTGATTGGTTGTTTCTTATCTTAGTTGATTAATGATCTAGTAATGCGATAGGTCATTCGTTGTGTACTTAATGCTTGATTCATCTTTGTGAACCCTAGAGTATGATTACCTGAGTGATTGTAGTCTAAAACATCCGAAGAGTGCCTTAGAGTAGGAGTCTATAATCTCTATGTGGATTTGTAGACAAGACCCTTTGGTAAGTTCAAAGAGTTAGGGAGAAACGCATACCCTACAACTTTAGAATCACAACGCAACTAGGAATAAGGACGTGACAAATCAACCATCAATAGGAGATAATTAAGGAGTAGTAAAACCTAAGTAAACACATCTTTAAACTATCATACGAGTACACATCAATTAGACATAGACTATCACAACCTTAGCTTAGATAATTAGATAATAGTAGAGTAATCGGTAGCAATACCAACCCCCAAATCCAATACCCGAGATTCGTACCTTTTCCATTTCTACAAAAATATAAAAATATAAAATAATCTTCCTCAACCTCAACCTTAGCGTAGTAACTTCTCACTAGCATTCCTATTCCCTGAGAAGCGATATCAATACCCGTGGCTTACCCTAATTACTACACTACAAGCGATTAGGTTCACTTGCCTGGGTGTTATAAAACTTGCTCAAGAAAAGGAAGTTTCCTTGACCCGAGCGGCGTGTGGCGTTATCGAGTTTAGGCGCGGCTGGGGAATAGAATAGCTAGTTAGTAGTCCACCTCGTTTAGGTTTCTTTGTGATTCCTATCAAGTAAATTTTTCTTATTTTAGATTTCTCTTAGTCTATCCCCTTCTTCGTAACCTTTGTTCGTAACCCCATCACTTTTCATCATGGAAGGTGATAACCCACTACCATTCATCAACATACCACCAAATGACCGCCAAGAGCCGTACTCTTGGTGAATACTCGAGACCAAGCCACTTGGGCTATAGGAACACCATTGAGCTTCCCGACCAAGCCCAAACTACGGCCTGCGATCCGACACCATCCGGTTGGTGCAAAGCGGATGTGCATTCCATGGACTTAGTTCAAGATCCAAATCGACATCGAGGATTTCCTCAAAATCGTCGATTCCATCGACCTTGATGCTACTACTCGAGAGACCAGCGCTGCGTCTCTTCCAATTCTCTCTACGGGACCAAGCTAGTAATTGGCTTGGCGACTTCCCACGGCTCCATCTCAAGTTGGGATGATCTTACTTCGCTTCCTTGCTCAATTTTTCCCAGGGAGAACTACTAAGCTTAGGCGAGACATCTTGACATTCAGCGGCTCCAGGTGAGTCTCTTTACAAAGCATGGACTCGATTTAAGGAATTACTCCATAGACTTCACACCATGGCATTGATCTTTGGCTTCAATCCAAATCTTCTATGATCATACCGATTTCATCACTCGACGATCCATTGATCGAGCTGCCGGTGGAAGACTCAGCGACTTTAATGCAGAGCAATCATGGGATATCATAGAGGAGCTCGCCGATCAAAGCTACGAAGATTGGAGTGAACCTCCCGAAACTCCGATTAACGTGGTTAATGCCATATCCACTCCTCCTGAACCCTCCGATACACTCGAAGAGCAATTGAGTGCCATCGAGAGAGGAATTGATTATCTGATGGAAAGGCAGAAAAGAGTACCTGTACAAATTCCTCAAGAGATGGTCAAATCCGCCCACTCCACCAACCGCTCCACACCTCTTTCGGAATCTCCAAGTCGCGAGCAAAACCCAAGTTCCATGGCGCTTAGTTCTACTTCCCAATACCACTTTCACCAAGCTTCAAAGATCAAATGAGGGAGTATATGGCACTCATCTTGAGAGATTAGCCAAATTTGAAGAGGAGGTTTATAAGCGAGAGAGAGAAATGCAAGCAAAATGAAAGAAATGATGGATTTGGTAATTGAATTTACCAAAACAAAGGCTCGAAAAAGTGCTCGTGAAGCAATGATTACCCTCCCACTTCATTAAATGGCCGTTTCCATCATGCACGAGAATGCAAGGGTTGAGATGTGGAATCTTGAGGAAAGCACGAAGGATGAGTCCATGCCTAATGATGAACACGAGACCATTGAGTACTACCTTAAGCATGAAGTTAACAAGAAAACCATTGCAAACCAAGTAAACAACTTTAGGTACAATGAAGTTCTTAGGGATGCTCTTGAAGGAAAGATAGCGGAAGAAGAATACGATGCTTTACCTATGGAACCTCTGTATGAGTTGGTCATAAAAACCGTTAACAAGAAAGCGAAACACCACGTGGAATTTCGTGATACCGGTTAACATCGGTGACATGGACAATATAAATGCCTTGGCGATCAAGGACCGATGTGAACATAATGCCATTGTCGATCTATAATAAGCTAACTAATGAGAAACCGGCAAAAACCGACCTTAGACTTTCCTAGCTAATCATACTTATGTCCATCCCGTAGGAATCGTTGTTGATGTTCTAATTGAAGTAGCTAACATCGTTTATCGATGGATTTCGTGATCATTGATGTTGAGGAAGATGAAAGCGTACCTCTCATTCTTGGGGCGCCATTCACGGCCACCGCCAAGGCAACCATTAAATGTGGAGAAGGCATCATGATACTCAGCGGAAGAGTGCACGCTAGAATACCCATCGTCCCACGATATCCTCTTAAGATCATGGAGATGATTCTTGGTGGAAATCGAAAAGCCCGGATAACAATGTTAAGAAGAAGAAGAATGGTACGGGAAAAGGGCTTAGAGACTTTATG
Source organism: Chrysanthemum lavandulifolium (assembly GCA_022545495.1). NCBI lineage: Eukaryota > Viridiplantae > Streptophyta > Magnoliopsida > Asterales > Asteraceae > Chrysanthemum > Chrysanthemum lavandulifolium. The sequence goes on along the minus strand of CM040245.1, from coordinate 27,121,633 downwards.
GTTCAAGGATTGTATCGACATTATGGAAACGATAAAAAGCTAAGAAGCAATCCTACCTCATTACCTAAGGTACAAAAGGACCCTAAGGAATTTATAAAGGGAGAAAAAGTGCTCTTGTATAGGTCTCGGATAAGGGCATTACGAGGAAGAAGCAAACCAAGATGGTTTGGGCCTTTCATGATTAAGGAGACCAATTTAAAAGATAAAACCATAGCCATAATTGACAGCATTGGCAAGGAATCACAGTGAGCATAAGCGTCTACACCCTTTCGATGAAGGAAAACAAAGAGTCAAGAGGCGATGGTGAGAAAGCGTAGGAGTAGGACTACGAGTCTAGCTACAAGACTCTTAAATAAAGAAAAGCGCTTCGTGGGAGGCAACCCATGCTTAATTGTTTGCTTGTTAGTGTCATATATCTTTTATTAATTGTTTGTCCTCATGTTTGAATTTGTAAAAATGCTTTATTTTGTTTTGACCTCGTCTTAATTACATATAAAGGTATTTTACATAAAGGATAAGTGTGGGAGGATTACACACGTTTTCATAAGAAGCGTGAACATGAGAATAACAATTAATTAAAAGATATATATGTTTGTTTGTTCGAGTCAAATGCTTGTATCGAGTCATAATGGATATTTTTGCGAAGTTTTTTGATTCTAAAGATGTAAATTTTCGAAATTTTTTCGAAAATCGCGAGACCGGTTTTGTCGGGATAACTTTGGTCGAGATTGCAACTGACGGCGTTAGGAAGGAATAAAAACATCGACTTACTTTTCTCGTTTTCGAGCTACTTGTAAAATTTTGGAATTTTCGGATCTTAACTTTCAAAACAAATTGTAAACATCCATTCACAAGCATTATATCCTAGTTTAAATCGAGTCTTATGTATATTATTACCGCCGATTTTCTGTGAAGGTTTCGTTTGTTTTCTTCTAGTGTGCGGTTTAGTTTGTCAAGAAGAAGTTACACAAGTTTGGAAGGAGCCTTCACGCAAAAACTCTTCTTGGAAAAGATTTAACCACCACTTTTACGGATCTACCGAGCTAATCGAGGAGTATTAGTTTCTTCGTTTTTAATTACCTTCTATTATCATAACTTTGATACTTTCGGGAACATTGGGGACAATGTTCGGTTTAAATGTAGGGAGGAAAATAAGCGGGAACTTTGAAACTATGCTTATCCTTGACTATTTGCTTTGTCCAAGTGTATTTGTGTAATAAACCATGAGAAAATGTAGGTTAGGGTAATTTTAGCCAAATTTAAAATTTTTCATGACGATAATAAGTGGGCCATTAGTCTTAACAAAAGCGTCTCATGGATAGGAAGTTGCATGACTAGCACAAAAAACCTTACCACCTAAATTCCACCCAAAATGTGAGGATCGCCTTAGATTAGTAGGAATTAAAGCATTCATCTTTAATGCTTAGAGTGTGAACCGGTAGTATATTAGATTCTAGAACTTGTTTTGTGATGCATTCGAGATCGCTAGTGAGACTACACTTGTGTAGTTAGGAATAACTAAATGATAAGAGGCATTAGGATAAACCCTTGTTTGATACACGTAATATAATTACTTCTTCCATATCGGTTGAGTAATTCCCCGCACCTTTTCTTGTTGTACTCATCTTTAGTACACGATACCCTAGTTAACCCTCGAGCCTATCCTTTTCGCGGTTCTCGTGATGTTTCGGTTTTCGGGATATCAATGAAGAGCATTGTTTACCCCCCCCAAATATACACCCAAATCGCCTTAGCCTACCTTTATTGCACTCACTTTTAGTGCAAATTTATGTTATCACCCAAAACCCTTAGTTCAATTATCGGTTGCTTGCATGAGTTGCTAAGTCGAGTCATATCCTTTGTATCTGATTTTGGGATGATTGGGATTCATGGGAAAAGTTAAAGTTTATGAAATATAGGGAAGAAAGCGTTAAACTCAAATTCCCTTTGTTTGCATAATAATGCACTCCAAGTGTTTTGATCTTTTCAATTCGGGTCAAATTAGTGTTAGAGTAATAAAAACTCAAGTGTGGGGATGTGTCTATAAATCCTATCATTTTGATGTACCGTAGAGGATGGTAGAGTAAAAGTGTATAAAAAAAAAAAAAAAAAAAAAAAAAAAAAAAAAAAAAAAAAAAAAAAAAAAAAAAAAAAAAAAAAAAACCATACGGACTACCTTCCTACATCTATGTTTTAAATTATGTTTGTTTATTTTCGTTTGCCTAGAGTTTTAGAGTGTCGAGTCTTGGCTTAGCAGCGCCATTCTTCGTATACTTGCAACATAGAGATTTTGACTATCCACCACTAAATAGCCTATCCCACCAAACCCTTCATTTCCCTACCGTAAGCCTAACATTACAACCCTTTAAAAGACCTCTTTGATAGTCTTTCCTAGGTGCTACGCCAAAGCGACGAAGGTTTGATCTATTCTCAAGCCTATGGTAATCTATGTACTAGGACCGGTTAATGAGTGTTTATCTTCCATTTCCGATTTGTTATATTTCATATATACACCGAGAGAGATGTGAGTATCAAACACCCCATGTGAGGTGCTAGTATGTAATTCGTGCTTGTTATGACTTTCTTGGGCTTATATGTGTTGTGGACCGTTTTGAATGAATGCTTCATGACCACAACTTATAAATTAATTGGCTAAAAGCACATTTGCTTGAGGACAAGCAAATACCAAGTGTAGGGATATTTGATAAGGTTTTAAAGGTACCTTTTTAAGGGGTCATTTAAGCCCTTATTCGATCACTTGTATCCGTTATTGCTTAATATCGTTTCTTTTCACTTTTAGGTCTCTTGAAGGCAAAATCTTTGGAATGATGCTTATTTGGACGAAAAGGCGCGAATATATGAAGAAAATGGCCAAAGTCGAATCGAGACACTCAAAGCTCTTTGAAACATAAAGGCGTCACTGCATATCTGCGGCGCCGTCGGGAAGGAATTTTATGACGGGTCGAGCGAAGTGCATGTTTTCAAGGGACGGCGTCGGGGTTCTAAAGGTAGGCCGTCGTAACTCAGACGGCCTAGATGCGGCCAAGGCAGCGTCGGAGGCGAAGGGACGGCGTCACGGTCATAAGGTGGCGCCGTCGCCAAGGTTTCGTGGCCAGGCGAAACCCTAATGGCGGCGACACGGCGGTCGCGAAACATAAGGTGACGCCGTCGCGGATGTAATCTTATATATAGAATCCGAATTTTTCGTTTTTTGGTGTGTAGTCTTTTGGGTAAAACCTAAAACCGAACCAAGGCTTTCTTGTGCGATATTTTAGGGTTCTAAACCCTATTATACATCAAGATAAGTATTTACTTCATTAATTTAATTATGTCTTTGATTATTTGTGTGTATTCTTGCATCATCTCCATGTCAAGCTAATTTATTTGTGTGTTTGCTTAGGAAGTATGAAACTTAATTATTAAATATTGATTGGTTGTTTCTTATCTTAGTTGATTAATGATCTAGTAATGCGATAGGTCATTCGTTGTGTAATGCTTGATTCATCTTTGTGAACCCTAGAGTATGATTACGAGTGATTGTAGTCTAAAACATCGAAGAGTGCCTTAGAGTAGGAGTCTATAATCTCTATGTGGATTTGTAGACAAGACCCTTTGGTAAGTTCAAAGAGTTAGGGAGAAAGCATACCTACAACTTTAGAATCACAACGCAACTAGGAATAAGGGCGTGACAAATCAACCATCAATAGGAGATAATTAAGGAGTAGTAAAACCTAAGTAAACACATCTTTAAACTATCATACAGTACACATCAATTAGACATAGACTATCACAACCTTAGCTTAGATAATTAGATAATAGTAGAGTAATCGGTAGCAATACCAACCCCAAATCAATACCCGAGATTAGTACCTTTTCCATTTCTACAAAATATAAAAATACAAAATAATCTTCTCGACCTCGACCTTAGCGTAGTAACTTCTCACTAGCATTCCTATTCCCCAGAGAACGATATCAATACCGTGGCTTACCCTAATTACTACACTACAACGATTAGGTTCCTTGCCTAGGGTGTTATAAAACTTGCTCGAAGAAAGGAAGTTTCCTTGACCCGAACGACGCGTGTGGCGTTATCAAATATCGATCGCTAAACCACAAATGAGGACACCTTATGAGTTCTTGATGGGCAACAAACCCAACATTCGATTTTGAAGCCTTTTGGATGCCCTCTCACTATTTTAAACACTATTGATAATTTGGGAAAGTTTGATGGCAAGTCGGAAGAAGGATATTTATTGGGATATTGTACCAACAAAGCAAGGGCTTTAGAGTATACAACAGAGTTACTAAGAAGGTTCAAGATTGTCTTCATGTTGAGTTTTAGAAGATCAAGAGAATCGAGAAGGTAAAGGTCACGATTGGATGTTTGATCTTGAGGTTTGACTCCTTCCATGAACTATGTACCTATCGAGAGAAGAAAATCAACTTTGTTTATGGAGAAGATTCACAATATGTTGTTCATGGGTTCATATTAGACACGATCTTCATTGTGCGATAAAGAACTAAAGCAAAATCTTGATGCTCCAAAGCAAAGTCTTGATGAACCAAAGGAAAATCTTGATAAACCAAAATCTTCACTATCTCTCGAGGATCAAGCTATTCAAGAGACACTTAATCGGATGCTTCTTCAAGATGTAATGGCACATTCTCATTCGATGAACAAAGAAGAGCTTATGAAGAAGCAAAGAAAAGAATAAGCATCTTTGAGTATTCTCGCGATGCTTTGGAAGATTTTTACCAAATCTTGATACACCGATTAATGATGATTTTAGATGATTTGGATGATCCTACCATGCACGGTTTAGAAAAGCGGTGATGAATTTCAAGATGAAGGTATTTTCTCGATTTAAATGAAGATCTTGATCTTACTAATTTAGATGATACTTATGGAGTTCCACGGTCTCAATCTTAAGAATTCATAAAATCATCAAGCGATCAAATCATTGGTCCTTACTTGGAGTTATGACAAGACATAAAGCTAAGAGTTTCACAACACCTCACAATGCTTTACTTAGCTTTGTGTATAAACAAAACAGGCTAAATCATAAGGACCATCAAACACGCTATTTACTTGTTTCATCTCTCAAGAGGAACCCAAGAATATTGCTCAAGCATTGACTAAAGAAAATTTGGGTTGAAGCTATGCGGGAAGAACTTCTTCAATTTAAACTACAAGAAGTTTGGGTTTATGTGATCTTCCGGATGGGAAGAGAGTTATTGGAACGAGATGGGTCTTCAGAGTGAAAAGAGATGAAAGAGGCAATGTTATCAAAAACAAGGCAAGGTTAGTAGCTCAAGGCTACAAACAAGAAGAAGGAGTAGATTATGATCAAGTATTTGCTCCTGTAGCCAGGATTGAGGCTATTAGAATATTTCTTGCTTTTGCTTCATATATGGGTTTTCAGGTTTACCAAATGGATGTCAAGAGTGCCTTTCTCTATGGTACTATTACAGAAGAGGTGTATGTTAAACAACCTCCAGGTTTTGAAGATCCTAAGCATCCTAACAAAGTCTACAAGGTGGTTAAGGCTCTTTATGGCCTTCATCAGGCACCTAGAGCTTGGTATGAGAGGCTCTCCACTTTCTTACTAAACCATGGTTACATAAGGGGGGCTATTGACAAGACTTTGTTTATCAAGAGAGACAAGAAGGATATCATGTTAGTTCAAGTGTATGTTGATGATATCATCTTTGAAGCTACCAAACAGTCTATGGTGAAGGAGTTTGAAGCGGTGATGCGTAAAGAATTTCGAGATGAGTTCAATGGGTGAGTTAACTTTCTTTTAGGACTTCAAGTTAAGCGGTCTAAGGAAGGTATTTTATCGGTCAAGACAAGTATGTATCGACATACTTAAGAAGTTCGATTTTGATGCTATGAAGCTAGTAACTACACCTATTAAATCAATCAACTCATTGGGCAAAGATGAAGATGGACAACTGTTGAAGTCAAGTTATCTGAGATCAATGATTGGTGTCTAATGTATCTTCTTGCATCAAGGCGATATCATGTTTGCGGTGTCTTTATGTGCAAGATATCAATTCTCACCAAAGGTCTCTCATATGAATGCGGAGAAAGAGGATTTTAGTTATTTGAAACAACAACCCAAGTTGGGGTTGTGGTATCTAAAGTCACCTTTTCACTTGGAAGCTTTTGGATAGTGATTATGCGGTGATAATTATGATGAAGATCAACAATGGAGGATGCCAATATCTTGGAAGAAGGTTAGTCTCACAGCAATGCAAGAAGCGGACAATTGCAACAACATCATCTACTAAAAAGTTGAATATGTGGCTGCTGCCGTGTTGTGGACAAGTTTTGTGGATCGAGAATCAACTCTTGGACTATGGGTTCAATTTTAAGAATACTCCTATAAATATTGATAATGAGAGTACTATCGTGTTGTGAAGAATCCGGTTTATCATTCCAAGACCAAGCACATTCAGATTAGGCATCACTTCATCGAGAGATTGTTATGAGCACGGGCTCATTAATGTTGTTAAGGTTCACACGAGATGACAATGTAAGCGACTTACTTACCAAAGGCTTTGATGTTTCAAGATTCAATCACTTGGTGGTGAGTATTGGCATGATTAACTACTAAGCTACATTTGAGGAGGACTATAAGGTGTTAGTATAGTCCTATGCATTGTTTGAGGAGGATATGTATGTATACTTAGTTTTTCTGAGGTATTTTGGAAAATCTTGCTTTTAATTTCATGAAAGTCTTGCTTGGAAAATCTTGCTTGGGAAAATCTTGCTTATGTGGAAAGTAATGTTTGTCGTATTAAAATCTTGTTCAACGGTAATATTGAGGGTAATTGCTAGTAACGGTAACTTTGTTATTATGGGTGTGATTTTCAAATCCACCTATAAATAAATACTTTCAGAGTTTCCTCAATATTGATACATTAGAATCTTTTTCTTCTTTGTCTCACCATTCACCATCTCTTTATTCTTGGATCATATCTTTTAATTGTGCTCATCTATTCATCAATGGCGAATCGACCTCTGTTTCTAAGCACAATATGGTGGCTAATTTGGACAAGGCCGAGGCGAATGTAGCTTTTCACGATATCATTGATTATCTTCTTGGGTGTGATTAGTTATGCTCTTTTAGTAGAGCCGGATATTATTGCACCTTGGATTCAAGAATTTTGGGCTAATGCAAGAGATAATATGGAAGAAGATGAATCCTATATTAGATCAACGATTCTTTGGAAGAAGCGTGAAGATTCTTGAAGCATCTATTCGAGAGGATTTGATGTTTAATGATGAAGAAGGGCTCTTCGTTTTGCTAAAGAGTTGATTTGGGAAACTTTTGGGCATATTGGTTATGAAGGATCTTTGATGAGAACAAAGCGTTCAAAAGCTTTATTTTGTCCTCAATGGAAGTTTTGATTCATGTATTGCTCCATTGCATAAGTGCTAAAAGTACTTCTTGGGAGCGGTTTGGGTCAAATATTGCATCTGCGATGGTTGGATTAGCTACAAATCGAGTTTTTAACTTTTGAGGCTAATTTTGGATGGGATGATTTCACATATATCATCCGGGTCAAAATGGTTGATGTACCCAAGGTTTATCTGGGTTTTCTTAAACAAAGCGACTTGCGATGTACCAAAACCTCTGATTTACTTCTGTTATTGTCCAACAAGCAAAGATTTTACTTTATGGCGCGAAGAAGTGATTTATTCAAGGACCGGATACCATTAACTACTTCCATGATGGAAGTTGTTCAAGTGATAGAGGCGATGTTGAAGATGATGAAGCTAGTGAAGTCGCACACCGCAAGTCCGCTACGCAAATCTTGGTTCTCAAAGTCTTGCATTTTAGAAGGTGTTGCATCTCGGCTGTGCATCGCAACTCATGATCTTGCTTCCCAGTATTGAAGTTCAAGAAGAAGTTGCGGGTTCACCTTCTATATCTCCACCACCATCCATTCTGTTTCTCAACCGGAGGAACATTCACCGATTCAAGGAGATGCTTCCATACTATCCTCGTGAAGGATTAACATTGGATAATTATATTTTGACAAGGGAGTTGGTCAAGTTGAAGAAGACTCACGAGACTCAAGCAAAAGCAGTTAAAAGTTGATGCTCGGTATAAAGATTAAAGAATTTTGTTAAGCCTTTTATCAAGCGTTATCGCTTATGGGTTGGGGCGAACACAAGCGCTTGAAGGCAATTTATGAAGAAAAACAAAGGCAAAAAGGTTCTAAACCATCTTTTGACCAATTGGGAGGAATTTAGAAGAAGAATTTGAAAGAAGATGTTAAGGAAAAAGAACCTCAAAGTCTTGAAGAACATGTTGTTATTGAAAGTCTTGAAGAAGAAGGTCTCAAGATCAAGGTCTTGAACAACAAAATCTTGCTTTCTTTGGATCTCATGGACAAGAGTTGATTACACCAAGAGTATTAGATTTTGTAGAGGCGGTCGGTCTTCAACTATTCCTCATAAAGAACAAATTTGTTCCTTCATCAACCGCCATACCGAGGAAGAACCACAAAGAATTCATCTGCTAGTGATGATGAATTTATTGCAACTATTTTACATGATTTATCAAAGCCGGTACATTATTATTTACAAGTTGCAGAGGAACAAACAAGAACTTCTCAACCTGCAATAGATCCTAAGGATAAAGGTAAAGGCAAGTTGATAGAAACTAAGAAGAAAAAGCTAACTTTAGCAAATATTAGAGCAATTGAAGTTGCTAGGAATGAAGAAGCTGCTAAAAAGGTCCAAGAAGAACTTGATGCTGAAGTAGAGGCTGAAGTGACTAATGAAGAAGCAATGAATGAAGAGGTAGCTAGGAAGTTACAAGAAGAATTGAATCTTGAACGGATCTTTGAACCATTACGAGTCACCTACTCCTGTTTCTTTTATGCCTAGAAGACCAAATCTTGCTAAAGAAATGAATGCTATGATGGCTTATTTGAAAGCTAGAGGTATAAGGGATTGCGAAGGTGAATTATGTTGATATGAAAAGACTATATGATCTTTGAGAGCTTATAAGAAGGATGTTGCAAGCATCAAAGATTATAAAGATGAAGCTACTTGACCAAGTCGAAAGAAAGAAAAGTTTGAAAAGAAAAGGAAAGCGAAGTTGATCAGCAGTTTTCAAAGAAAGAAAGTTGAGCTAGGCGAGACTAGGGATGAACTAAGAAATTATCTCGGAGTAGCAGACTTTGAATATTCTAAAGAAGATGCTGATATGAAGATGAACAGATCTCAGATTACTGTATTTGAAGTTGTGAAATCCAAAGATGGAAGTTATATGATGTTTCACAGAGATGATGAAAGTTTCAAAGTATTCAATAGACTATGGGATGTACTGCATGCAATTGACAGAGTGGATTTATTTCATTTATATCATTTGGTGCGAGAATATGTTGAACATAATCCATCTGAAGGAATTAGTTTAGTTTTACTTGGAGATCTAACAACAGCATGGGAAACTGAAGAACAGAGCAGTGATGTAATTTGGAAGAATCAAAAACAATGGGAAATTGTTTGTTGGAGATTTTTGGAAGAATCCGGAGTACATGTTCTAGAGCTGGAAAATGGGACAATGATTCACATGTTTGCAGATAGAAGATATCCTCTCACTTGTTGATCTTATGAGAAGGATGCTAGAGCATGGAATGGAAGTAGAAGAGGATAATGAAGCGCTCTCATGGTCATCAATTTGTTTATAAAGCGGACTACTATTCCGAGTATGATCAATAAGCGGTATGAATTTTATTTGAATAAATACTTTTTGATATATCAGTACTTTTATTCAAAGTACTGCTGATCAGACAATACTTTCATCAAAGTACTGCTGAATTTTAGAAGAAACCTTTTGCTAAGTAATAAATATTTTGAAATAAAGGTTGAGTAAATGGTTTTTGAGATGGTAACATTAATAGGTTATCAATCCACCATGGTTACAAAAGGATTGGCTAATCCATGAGCAAATGGCTCTGGTAAAGATATCTCAAATCCGTTTTTAGTTGACAACTTGCTAATAAGTTGTATGGTAATCAACTCACCATATCAGTTAATGTGAAGAGTTGGCTAGCCTACAAGAAAATGGCTTGTGGTAAAGGCGTTGGAAAATCCATTATTGAGTTCACCATTAGATAAAAGAAGCGACTAGTCGAGAAGGGTACAACTTTTGGTAAAGACAAATCAAATCATTGATAGGCGGTGGTTTGCTAAAACTCATATGGTTATCAATGTACCATGGTCTTACACACCAAAACATTCGGCTACTCAAAGTTAATGGCTTTGGTAAAGAGACTAAAATCCATTAATTTTCAATGATTCACCTCTCACAGAGTTAACACACACTGGAAGTGATGAGAATAGTATGCAACAAAAGCGAATTAATGTACAAGCTGTCATATGTTCTTTGTGTTCTTTGAAAAGATGGAGCTTCTTTGGATGATCTTTGTAAAAGAATAAAGATACTTTGATAAAGTGCGAAAATACAATCCAAAGACAAAGACAATCATTCCTTGAAGGCGGAAAAGTGAAAGATTAATCTATAAAGGAACTTGAAGTCAAACAAGTAGAATTCAAGTTAGGGGAGGATTGTTGGGATATGAAAGTCTTTGAGCAGTTAAAATACAGAAGATTTACAAAGTACTTGAATGGTAAAGCGGAGAAAGTCAAAGAGTCAAAGTCTTGCTAAAGATAAAGTCAAAGTCTTGCGCATGAAGGTCAAAATCTTGCAAGAGTTAAATAAGCATTTATTCGTTTATGGAAAGTCTTGTAATTCTAGAATAGATTACTTGTCGTACAAGGATACATTATTGTAAACCGACTAGGGTTATCCTTGAGCCTATAAAAGGACCCCTAGATTGGCATTAGAGACACAATTCACAAGTCTTAGAGTTTACGATTACAAGTTGTTTTAGAGTTTAGAGTTCGATAATCTTAGAGTTGTTAAAGTATCTGCATAAAGCGATTTAGAGTTATTAATAAAGTTGTTCTTCTTGGATTTATTGAGTAAATTCAGCGTACTTAATAAAGATTACTCGGTGTTTCATTGTTAATAACTTAGGATTTATCCGAGGTTATTAAACCTTAAACAAGCTAGTTAAGTTAGTTTGGTTAGAGTATATCGATCCAACAAAACTATTTAGTGATAATCAATGGCAACTGCTGCAATGAAACATATGGCTTCAAACTTTGCTAAGTTGGATAAGTTTGAAGGGGTGGACTTTAGGAGGTGGCAGAAGAAGATGCACTTCTTGCTGTCAAGCATGAGTGTGGCATGTGCTGACTACTCCTATTCCTGATGATGGTGATGATGCTACTATGGAGCGGATCGGGAGGAGGAGCAAGTGGGAGAATGATGACTACATATCAGAGGTCTTATTCAGATGGTATGTCGATTCTTTGTTTGATATTTATCGAACTACGAATCTTCAAAGAGCTGTGGGATTCCTTGGATGCGAATATATGGTGAGGATGCATCAAGTAAAGTTCCTTGTTAGTAATTTCACAAATTACAAAATGAGCGATTCAAGACCGGTTATGGAACAATACAATGAACTTCTTGGAATACTTGGAAGGTTTACACAACACAATATGCACATGGATGAGGCTATTTAGGTCTCTTATGTTATTGATAAACTTCCTCCTTCTTGGAAAGATTTCAAGCATATCTTGAAACATAAGAAAGAGGAATTAACTACGGTTGAGTTAAGCGGGTCATCTGCGCATTGAGGATTCTCTCGGTGCGGGGATAATGACAAGCCAAAGAGTAGCAATGCTCTTGGACCATCTGTTGTCAATATGGTGGAGCATAACAACTCCACGGTACAATGACAACAAAGGCAAGCATAAATATCATGATAACACAAGGCGAGATCTAACAAGAAGGCAACACCTACTTGTTGGAAATGTAACAAGGCCCAGTCGCATTAAAGGGACGCAAAGGTGTTAATGTTGGTGGTAAAGCCAATGGATCGGCACTAAAGGTTCGGGAGTGGTGATCCGACCAACTCATTGAAAGGTCGAATATGTTTAATAAGTCTTTTAGATTTATTATGTTACATATGTGTCGAATCTTTTATGTATAGGATGATGATGTTGCGTGGTGGGTTGACTACGGTGCAACAGTTCATGTGTGCAAAGATAGAAGGCGGTTCAAGACTTATGAGTCCGAATGATGGTTCTATTCTTCACATGGGAAATGAGTTATGTGACCTTGGTGCATGGTCGTGGTTGTGTAGATCTTAAGTTTAGTTCAGGAAAGATTGTAACTTTGTTTGATGTTATTCATGTTCATGATATCGGGAAGAACTTGGTTTCAAGTAGTATTTTGAATAATTATGGTTATAAACAAGTTATTGAGTCTGATAAATTTGTGCTTTCTAAGCATGGTGTTTTTATTGGTTTTGGTTATTTATGTAATCAAATGTTCAGGCTTAATATTACCACTGATAGTGTATTTATTTCCACTGATAGTGTTAATTCAGCCTGTGTGACCACCTCTGACCAGACTGTTTCTACCCTGTGGCATGCTAGACTTGGTCATGTTCATTATAAAAGGTTGCAAGAAATGTCTAAGGATGGATTGATCCCAGCCTTTGACATGGACACTAAAAAGTGTAAAACTTGCATGTTGACCAAGATTACCAAGAAACCTTTTCAAGGTGTTAGTCGTGAGACTAAGCTCTTGGAGCTTGTACACAGTGACCTGTGTGATTTGCATGCCACTCCCTCTTTGGGGAACAAGAAGTACTTTGTGACATTTATTGATGATGCTTCTAGGTTTTGTTATGTTTATTTGTTACATACCAAGGATGAAGCATTAGATAAATTCAAAGTGTTTAAAACGAAGTTGAATTACAACTTGGGTCTTTGATCAAAGATTAAGGACTAATAGGGGAGGTGAGTACATGGATACTATGTATTTTCGATCTGTTGGTATAATCCATGAAACAGCGCCCTTATACTCCTCGACAAAATGGCATTTACGAAAGGAAAAATAGGGTCTTGAAGGAGATGGTTAATTCCATGTTGTCCTATTCGGGATTGAGTCAAGGGTTACGGGTGAAGCTATGTTAATGACTTGCTATTTATTAAATAGAGTTCCCAACAAAAGGAACAAGGTTACCCTTATGAACTCGGACTAAAAGGAAACCCAACTGAACTATCTCGTGGTGCAGGGGTTGTAGGGTCATTGTAAGACTCCACGATCCAAAGCAAAAGACTTTGGGTGAAAGAGGCATTGATTGCATCTTTGTTGGATATCTTGAGCATTCCACGGCTTTTAGGTTCTATGTTATTGAACCTAATGAACATGTTTCATTTAACTCAATAATTGAATCAAGGGATGCGACTTTGATGAGAATAGATTCTCATCGATCCCTGAACCAAGTCGAGGATTCCTAATGGAACTCATGACCTTTGGTGTATCGAGGTCCGATGATGAACCATCGGTGGTCCACGATGAGGTTGTGGTTCGACAACTTTGAACGTGCTCGGGAAGAGCAAAGGTCGAGGACTCAAAGTCATTTGGACACGAGTTTCAACTATACTTAGTTGAAGGTACCGAGGATGAGGTCTTAGACCAATACTCCTATTGCTTCATTGTTGAGGATGACCCCAAAACATTTGAAGAAGCAATGAAGTCCTAGGACATTGCTTTACGGAAAGAAGCAATCAATGATGAGATGGATTCCATCATGGGCAACAACACTTGGGTGTTGGTTGATCTACCACCGGTTGCAAACCTCAGGTTGCAAATGGATTTTCAAAAGGAAAATGAAGGTAGATGGAACTATTGAAAAGTTCAAGGCTAGACTAGTTATTGATTGCTTTAAACAAAAGTCGGGGATAGACTATTTTGATACTTATGCCCATGTGGCTCGTATCAATACCATAAAGCTGGCGATTGCTATGGCATCTATTCAATCGATTATTCATCGGATGGATGTGAAAACGACTTTCTTGAATGGTGAATTGGAAGAGGAGGTTTATATGAACCAACCTCGGGGCTTCATCATGCACAGCAATGAAAACAAGGTGTGTAAAGCGATTAAGTCTTTATGGACTAAGCGGGCACTAAGCAATGGCATCAAAATTTGATGAAGTGGTTTTGTCTAGTGGTTATGTTCTTAACCAAGGCGGCAAAATGTATATAGCAAATTTGATGATTACGGTAAAGGTCATCATTTGTCTATATGTTGATGACATGTTGATCTTTGGCTGACCAAAATCGAGTTGACGACAAAGGAATTTTTGTCATCAAGGTTCTCCATGAAGGACATGGGGGAGGCGATGTTATCCTTGGTATAAGGATTAAACATGAAAGTAAAAGAATTTCTATCTCTTAGTCTCATTATATTGAGAAGGTCTTGAGGAAATTCAATTACTTTGATTGTACTCGATGAGTACACCTATGGATACTTGTGAGAAGTTGATGCCTAATCATGGCAAGGTTGTATCTCAACTTGAGTATTCTAGGGTAATTGGCTGCACGATGTATGCCATGACTTGTACAAGGCGATATTGGTTTTGCGATGGGAAAATTGAGCGGTATACTAGTAACCTAGTGCTCATCAACGGCGGCGATTCGGAGAATCTTGAAGTATTTGAAGAGAACTATGGATTATAGTCTCTCATATCTTGGTTACCCATCGTGTTGGAAGGTTACAACGATGCAAGTTGGATCGATAACTGCGAGGACAATTAATCTACCGATGGTGGGTATTCCTACTTGGTGGAGGTGCAATTTCTTGGGCATCCAAGAAGCAAACTTGCATCACCGGTTCAACAATGGAATCGAATTTGTGGCTTTAGCAATTTCTTTGGTAAAGAAGGCGAATGGTTGAAAAACTTGCTTCTTGAGATTCCATTGTGGCCTAAACCTATAGCACCTATTTCTATCCGGTGTGATAGTGCGACTACATTGGCTAAGGCTTATAGCCGGATGTACAATGGTAAGTCTAGACACTTGGGTGTCGGGCATAGCATGATTCGTGAGCTTATCATGAATGGGGTGGTATCTATAGAGTTTGTGAGATCTCAGCGAACTTAGGCGATCACTTGACGAAGGGTTTGGCTAGAGACTTGGTTATAAAGTGCGCTAAAGGGATGGGTTTAAGTCCAACTTAGTCTTTGAATGCTAGGACGCTGACTCCTCCCGAGGAAACTTAGGAGTCGAGTTCAATGTGCAAAGTGAACATTCGATGGGTGGAGCACATGTTTTACATACATCCCAAGGTTGTGCTCGGAACTTTCTTGAAATGAGGATGAAGTCTTTACTTCTTAATGGTTGATTTTCTTTGAAAAAGTGCTTGGCGGAGCATGACTAAAGAGGAACCACCTATGTAAATGTTGAAGTTTTGCCGCCAGTGAAGCTTTGGACTTTTAGCTTTTACAACATTTATGAATTTGGATATGGACACATGGCTTGTATAGTGTCGGGGAGCTTTTAAGTGTTTGAAAACTGTGTGTATTTTATCTTGGTATTCAAATGGGTTGAAGGTTCAATTCTTAGAACACTGATTCTCCAATATTTGAGCGTGTAATTTACTAAGATGGAAATTCAATCCTCGGGACATTTTCGTTTATGCACACGTTTTGCTTGATGTTTATTTTTCATGCAAAGGAAGTGAACTAAATTTGGGGAGGATTATTGGAAAATTTAGTGCACTTGTGGGATTAGTTCACACCTTGTAATGGGTTAGGAGGTGCAGTGTACACCCATAAGGTCCATGAACACCACGACTCTTATAGTGGTTTGTATTGGTAGTGCTAGATGAAAGTGCTTGTGGAAAATCTTGCTTGTGGTTTCAATGTGTTTCCAACGATAAGCGATGTTTCCAGCGATAGAAAGTGTTTCAGCTGAAGCGGTGTATCCCGCGATAGCACTATGAAATTGATGGAAGTACTTTTGTAATGCGGCTGACCTATTCAAGTGGCGGTTTCAGCGCATATAATGACCACGTTTAATTGGTCATGTAACCACTAACGGCTATAATGGGGATAATTATGAGGGTTATTAATGGGCGATTAATACTCATAATTCCATTGGAATAGTCAAGTATTATCCTATAAATAGGATATCCGATTATGCATGATATATACAGATAACACTAAACACTTATTAGCGAAAGGGTTATAGAATTGTGCCTAATTCCATAACTGCATTTGGTCTTATCCCAAGTAGATATTCGTGTAACCCAGGCATTAGGGTCGAATAGTTTACTTTGGAAAGTGATCACACGATTCCAAGTGATATCCGGTAACCACCTAGTGGTATTTGTTACTGCTAACCATTAGTTTGTTTCTGCTGAACAGTTGAGCATTTCTGCTGAAGTTGATTATCTTAACCCTGTTCTGGGAGCTAACCGCCAACACACCCACGGCACCAAACGATACCTAGCGCTCTTAGATTACTAGTATGCACTATTGGGACCTTCTTCTATCTCTTTAATATCCAAATTTCAGTTTCTTGTTTGACATGTTTGACAACTGGATTAATAGTATATGTAGCTTATGTGTTTAGCTGATCAATTGAACATTCTCATTTTTCATTTAGGAATATTTGGTACCTCAAGAGTACATTAAAACGTGAAGGGAGTCAATGTTGAATAGATGTCCGAGTTCTTCGTATGACCAAGTGTGCCATATTACAAGGGGTCCTATTGATCAATGTAGTGACTAGTGAGTAATACAGCAGACTCAAGTCCTTTGATAAATAGCACCAACATATCTAGGGCACTAAAAAAGAGAGAATATTTTTGCAAAATATGGATGCGTGTGTACTACATGTAAAGTTATAGTGACATTCAACATGCCCGATGACGTGACCCCAATCAACATTTTGTTGAGCGGCTATCCTACTTATAATTTGAGATAACAACCAAAACAAACTACGTCGTGTAACTACTTCAAAATTCTTTTATTATTTAATTGTACCGGAGTATACGACAAAGGCCGCTTATTTTGAGGAAATGAGTATTTGCTAATTGTCTGAAATGGTATTTCTCTCTTCTGGAAAATAGTCCGTAATAAGCGGCCTTTGTGTAACAGACATGGGCATAAGTGAGATGATGGCCAATTCTACTTACTAATTAGCAAAATAAATCAAAATCGTATATGAAATTGACCATCGATAGTTGTCGCAACGGAAGCAAATATGAAAACTAGAAATTTTAGGCTGGTCCCAATCATGGTATTGAAATCGGTTGGGCACCGAATATTTTGTCACTTGACCGATGTGGAAATCGGGTATGTTGGATGTAAAGATCGGGCGCCACATCGGTTGTGTGGCAAGAAAATAGAATATTGGTTCGAATTTCGACCGATAAAATATTGCTTGTTCCCTTTTTTTTCTCTCTCTTTTTTCTTTTTTTTTTCATGAGTTGGGAAACACATAAATTGAAAAACACAAATTGAAAAAAACAAATTGAAACCTGAACAATTAATTGAAAACATGAAATACATAATACGCTTACACATAAAAAACTACAACGCATACTGATGAAAATAAAACTACTAAAACTTAAAAAAAATGAATCATCTGAGACCTAATCCTCAGAACTTGAAGTGGAATTAAACTCGCCATTAAAGAGACGAGTCTCCATTATGTCGAAGTAGTTGTCTTGAAGATACTAAGCTTCCCTTGCTTCTTGCTCACGACGAGCAGCTTCCTCGCGTGCCTGCTCTTCCATAATCTCCCTACCGTTTTCAATATCTTGTTCTAGTTGATGAAGGGAAGCCTCACTTAACCCGTGGGGGTTGTTTTGAAAAACCACCCGTGGACTGTTCACAGGTGGAGTTGGAACAATTGGATTGTTCACTGGTGGAGTGTTTAAAAATAGGTTTTCCGGTCGTGTTGAGTAAACTTCAACTTCTTCTGAAGTTGAAAAGCTTGTTTCCGGCAACTTTGGTGGACTTGGGAATTGCTGAGAAAAATCTTTGCGAGACATTTTTGTGTGTGAATTGTGTGAGTTGTGTGTGTGAATTGGTGGACTGGTAGGGTTGTATATATAGTGTCATCAAGTAGCTGTGATTTAATTTGAATTTGAATTTTGAATTTTAAATTTGAATTTGAATTTTAAATAATCCCGCTCCTATTTGAAAATTAATTTTAATGAATATAAATTTAATGTTTAAAATGTTTGAATTAAAAAAAAACAACAACAACAACCTTGGGTCATCGACTGTGGCATCCGGGTCATGTCTGGCCGCTGGAGAGAGAAAGCTGACGTGGCGTTGGTGACCCAGGTCATCTTCGGTCACGATTGGGACCAACCTTAATGAGATGAAATTAGTCATAAAATATGGTTTTACTTCTGAAGCGTCTATTTAACGCGCCACAGACGAAAAATTTGGGGGACGTGGATTGTAACACCCCAACCCGGCAAGGGTAGAAGTGTCACATTCTGGTGTCATATCAGAACATACAAATAAAATTTTACAAGCAGAAGTCTTAAAGAATAACGTACCAAGTCATATAATCTCGCCGTCCGGAACCTATATGAATTTGATAACGCTTATTAAAGTCGGATTACTCATTTTAGACGGCTTTCTATTTTTAGCAGGTTCTCAGTTTTAGTAATTTTCCATTTTATGTAACTTTATATTTTAGGTAGGTTTCCATAATTAGCGAGGTTTCCATATTGAGCAACTTTCCAAAAATAGCTGGTTTCTATAATTAGTAACTTTTCAAAATAGTAGGTTTTCATATTTAGCGATTTAGTCATAAATGATATAATCAAAGTCAAATTAGTTTAAAATAGTGAAAACAAGTGTTATCATACTTTGAGGTCATTTATGCCAAGTTTTACAAGTTTAGCGTCTAAGCAGTCATTATTACAAAGTATAGGGTCAAGAGTGTAATTATAGCAAGTTTACTTGTTTTACTCATTTAGACCATTTAGTTATCATATTAACGAGTTACCCTTCAAGTTTTATAATTTCTGAACTTTGAATCTTTGTGGTAGCATTCTTTCAATAGTGGCCCTCATTTTTATATTCTCTTCTCTCGTCTCGGGTTACGGCGTGCCTGGTGAGTCATAAATAGTTATAACTCTGCATGCAATTTGTAACTCGGGGAGAAACCGATTGGCGGCCGGATGCGTTCACGGAAAGTATACCTAAATGTGAACAAATAAACTTTGTCGTAATTCAAAACATTTTGTGCATGTATATCACCCAAGTATCTAGAAGAAAGTATGGTATTTATATACAAACCTTCTCGACACTAGACCATGGCAATGGATAGCGTTTACCAGTGGAGTAGTAGGCACGCATAGACCCATCAAGGAGAGAAGATGAGAAAAATGGTCCAGCCATAGCCCAATCGGCATTGGCCGGCCTGAACTGCCACATTAGATCAACCCAAAGATCTAGATGCTGCAAATTTTTTTGTAAAATACATACCGTTAAACTTATTCAAATCAAAAATATTTTTGTATGTAAATTAAATAGCTGTTAAGTACCTCATCTCCAAGCCATCCTTTTTTATTACCCCTTCCATACCCCAACAAAGCCAACCAAAATTTTCGATGAACAACGATGTCGCCGTGACCCCAAGGAAAGTCATGCGATGACTTAAATTTTTTTTTTATAAAAATATCCATAGACGCTGGTTTAGTAATCTTGTTGATATCGCAACCTGTTAGGAATTAGAAAATTCCATAGTAAAGAGTCGGTCACCCCAAGTGTTATCTAGCATAAGTTAGCTCGTAGACATATCGTTAGTTATGTTATTTACTATTTTATTAGTTAGTTAGTCTAGTTTAGCATAGTGCAAAACCGTGGAGGAAGGACGGGTCTTTACCCACTGTATACACGATCCACGAGCCGTCGGAGGTCGTTTATTTTGTAACCTATAAATACCTCTACCTTGCAAGGTAGGGTTGGATCGATTCACTTGAATCTAACCTTCCATGAGTTTTCTCTTACTAGAACATCTCCCTTTCTCTCTAAAACTTATATCGCCACTATTGCTTATTGTTTAATGAGATTGTGAAATCCTATATTCTACAATTGGTATCAGAGCCATGGTTTGATCACTCATCTTTCATGCTCTTTGTTTTGGTGGATTTCATAAGGTTTTGGAGTATTAAGGGTTTAGGAGGTTTGATTCATTGGACAAATTCTAGTGGTAAGTTTGAATTTTGCTTGTACTTTTGTGTTTAGGATCATCATATGTGTTTATGTTTTGAATTGGAAGGCTTAAATCATTGTGGTTTGGTTGTTTTGGATTGATAAAGTGGTTGTTGTGAAAGAAGGACTAAGCGGTTGAGTCTCGGACTTGTTTTTCTTCAAAGCGAGTTGCTTTGTTATTTGATGCAGTTGGTACATGCGACTTAGCATTTAGCGAGTTGATATTTATGCGACTTGGGTTCTAGCGAGTTGTTTCTTTAAGCGACTTGAGATCTAAGCGACTTAGCTATTTAGCGGTTGTAGCAGTAGCGAGTTAACTTAAGCGACTTAGTGTTCAAGCGAGTTGATTGTGTTCTTGAGTTGATACTAAGCGAGTTGGCTGTTAGCCACTTGATTCATTGTGAGTTGATTGTGTTGCGAGTTGATGCTAATGCGACTTAGCTATTTAGCGAGTTGTTGCTTAAGCGAGTTGTGTTGTTAGCTACTTGTTCATTTAGACACTGTTGCTTCTTATTGATACATTCTTACGGTTGTTCTTTTGGTTTAGTAAAATCCGTGAAAGAATCAATTTCGGTTTAATCAAAGAATAGTAAAATCCGTTGAATCAACACTCATGGCTTATAACAACTCGTAAATTCCCTACCGATTTTAGCGACTATATATATATTTTTTTTCTTCTTCGTTTGAACTCTAAACCACGACAAGTCACGGGATATTTTTTTTCGCATCGACCTCGATAATAAAAACTTTATAAAATAATTATGCAATAAACTTTTATATTTTTATCGGGCCTCTAAGCCCAACACTACCCGAGCCCAACATGTTGATGTTTCTTTTGGCTTAGCCTTTCACTCAAACCCACAAGCAGAACCAAGCCCAAAACCTTGATTTCCCTTGGGCCTAGCTGCGAGCCCAACACCAAAATTATAAGATTTAGTGTTGTGATTTTGGTTGGAACTAGAACTAGACAAGAACCAAAACATAAACTAAACTAGCATAATGCTTCAACTAGACAAAATGAAATTCTCTTTTTGTTCCCTAAACTTGCAGTATGAAGGTAATCAAGGAGACAAAAGCAAAGTCAAAGCAACCTACACTAGCTCTTCACTAGAGCCAGTGTAATCAAGTTGCATGTATCAGGCTCACATAAACTCTTGGTCATTAACCAAAAGTCCTTCTCCTCTTCCTCCTTAAAAACCAACGAGCCACAAGAGGATCACACAACAAAAATCTTTCATCCACACTCACTGTAACCATTTAAAACTTGTACTAAACCTAAGACAACCAAAAACCTCCTTTGGTCCATATATACCCCACGACACCCTTCTTTTCCCTTCACAATTACTTCATCTCTTTTGGATACTACAAGTCTAAGCTTAAGCAAGGTTTAGGAGCATTGGTATCTTGGGTTTTAGAAGCAAGGTCTTAGAAAGGGTTATATTCGGTTGAGTGTTAGAGCTTTAAATCTCTTCTTTGTTCCATTAAACCACACCTTCCTCACTGTAAGGTCTCAATTTTTTAGAAACTTTGTTTCCCTTGAATATATACGTACATGCATACAAGTTTGCAAGTTGGTTTTATTGTTTAAAACCTTGTGTGGTACTTCGAAACTCGCTTTAATACACAAGTGCTCATTGCTTAACACTATCAACACACATATTTCATGACAAGTTTGTTAAGGTTTTGAACACATAATGATGAAAAGAAAAGCGTGAAAAGCGTAAAACTTGAGTCTTGGCTCCATCTTGGATTAATGCTCATCTTGGTTTGTTGGCTTAGTCCGTGTTTATTTCGGTTTTGTACTCGTTTTTTTTGAACTCATTCTACTCGATATATATATGCATACTCGACACACATATAGCTATACGAGTTAAACTCGTGAGATATTGGCTTGTTGTTGTTTCTAAACCATGTCGGGTTCCTATGTGAAACACTACACAAAACTAAGTTGTTTGAATCTATTGCGACGTTAAGTTAGTTTATTCGAGAGTTTATGGTATAAACTCTTGGTGCGAATAAACTACAACTCATTCACTTATCTCATAAATATACCTCGGAGTAACAAGCTAAACGTTTTGTAAAACTTGGAAACTCATGTTATAATTGTCGAATGGTAATTGAAAGAAAAGAGAGAAAAACAACTCAAAGACATATACATGCAAACTGTGAAGATCTTTTTATACATATATATAAAACAGTTAAATATGGGTTAAATAAAAATAGTTAGGAAATAAGGCACGATTGGCCTAGTGGTTCAGCTGGGAGGGACGCTTCCGTTTACAGTAGAGGTCGCGAGTTCGAATCCTGCCGTGGCAGGTTTATTTTTATTTTTGATTAGTTATTTTGCAAGTTTCGCATTTGGCACCATAGCCCCTCGACTTCAAATCCTTACCACTATCCTTTAAACTCTTATAAGTTTGTAACTTATATGTATTTTTACAACTATAGTCCATAACTTCAAACCCAATAACAATTTTCTTAGAAACTTTTATAAGTTTTGAAACATATAATAATCTTTACAACTTCAATCCTCAAGCTTAGTACTTTGACACTTGTCACCCTAAAACTTTACAAAATTGATGAACTTATACATTTTACCACTTTTTCTTCTAAGTAAATATATTTAACACATATTTTTATTTGTGACCACATCCCGTAAACTATAAATATTATATTTTCCCAAATATATTATTGTCTCACACTCAGATAAATATATATTGTATATATAATTTTCACACCTCGAAGATTAACAAACCAACTCGACTTGTAATCATCCCCCATCGATAATACTTGAGCCAAAATTTGAGTCAACTCTTATCTGAAAGTTTCGTATGCATTTTCTTCATCTATTCAAGAGCCAACACTTACAAACACTTTGAAGCGATTTAAGCGTAAACTACGCCACACAAGCAACATTAAACACAACAACTTGTAAACACTTAAAGTTATTCACAACTCCAGTCGTGAACACACAAAGCTAAGCGAGACTTGTTGTACTAATTTAGGTTTCGTGTTGGAGCCACTTGTCACTCGATTTCTTTGTACTTTATTCACCGAGCTAGAGGTGAGTTTATAACTTTTACTTTTATTTACTTGCTTTATAAAACTTTGGGGTGAGAAACATGCAAGACTCTTTTCGGACACAGGCGAAAACACTATTCATTGGAACAACATTGAATCCCAACTATGCTACCGTTAGTTCCCTTGGGAGGCTTGATTGTTATGAATAGATCTATTGGGGATGACACCCCGTTCGAGTTTGACGGATAGGCAAGCGTCGGGCGTATATCATATCGTATTGATTGAGTGTCTTGGAAATACACTTCTTGGGCTTTTATTTATCATGCTTCTAGATGCATGCACCTGTCGTAGTTTCGGTCGCATGAACTTGGTATTAGCGTAATAGCCTTTTGCATATAGTGTCATGCGGAGATGCTATATGTGCAGCGTGGTCCACTTGATTTTCAAAACTTAAACCTATGAACTCACCAACCTTTGTGTTGACATTTTAGCATGTTTTCTCGGGTTTACTTATTGGCATGGGCAATGGCAAAGGCATTCGTTGAAGGCGGCATCCAAAGTATTTCAAACATTCTAATACAAATTTAATGGGACAACATATATTTTTATGGGCTTTACTTCCGCACTTTGAAACAATGATGTAAAACTATTTCTTAAATAAATCTATATTTTGAAAATGGAATAAATTTCCATTCTTTATTACCTTGTGTTGTGTATATTGATTTAGTAGCACCCATGACCCGACGCTTCCATTGTGAAATTTTGGGGTGTTCTGATTTTGAAAACATACAAAACTCTTCGGACTGGCGAAAACACTATTCGTGAAACAACCTTGAATCCCAACTATACTCGTTAGTTCCACTTTGGGGGCGCGATTGTTATGAATAGATCTATTGGGGATGACACCCCGTTTGAGTTTGACCGGATAGGCAAGCGTCGAGCGTTACCATATCGTATTGATTGAGTGTCTTGGAAATACACTTCTTGGGCTTTATTTATCATGCTTCAGATGCATGCACCTGTCGTAGTTTCGGTCGCATGAACTTGGTACTAGCGTAATAGCCTTTTGCATATAGCGTCATTCACTGAGATGCTATATGTGCAGCGTGGTCAACTTGGAAACTTGATTACTTAAACTTAAGCCTATGAACTCACCAACCTTTGTGTTGACATTTAGCATGTTTTCTGGGGTTTACTTATTGGGCGTGGGCAATGGCAAGGCATTCGTTAAAGGCGGCATCCGAAGTGTTTCCAAACATTTAATACAACTTTTAATGGGACAACAAATATTTTATGGGCTTTACTTCCGCACTTTGAAACAATGATGTAAAACTATTTCTTAAATGAATCTATATTTTGAAAATGGAATAGAATTTCCATTCTTTATTACCTTGTGTTGTGTATATTGATTTAGTAGCACCCCATGACCGAAACGCTTCATTTGTGAAATTTTGGGGTGTTCTGATTAGTATTCGAGCCAGGTTATAGAAAGTATGTATTTTCAAAACCTAAACTATAACCAAATTTTCTTAAAACACTTCAACACCGCTGCATTTTGGAGTATCGCCATGCCTTGCTCTTGCTACGATGTGAGTCGTGCTATGTGTTCTTGATGTATCTTAGGTTCGTATAAGCTCTTATTTGAATTAAATTAATTATTTCTCAAAGTCATTAAGTTTCTTAATTAACTCACATTTAAACTTTAAAACATTCTTGTTTGATTGGGTATGAAGTTTAAATGAGAATAATGTTGATGTAACAAAGCTGAATGAAATTAAGGAATAATTAATTTAAGGATAATGTAGAGTAGACTACGAATACTTATAGTTATTACCTCTCATGTTAAGCTGCGTAACATGCCCACTATTACAATATCGCACTATGATATGCCCCTAATTGCTTCTATGTTATTTCTTTATGTAGCATACAACTACTTGATTTATATTAGTTTCACCCACATATTTAAAACCACCTACGTCATTGGTGCATCCTCTTATTTCACTCATATGTTCTATCAACCGTAAACCCCAGCCACTACTCTTTCTATTCTAAACTCAATTATCGTCTTTTCTTGTATCATAGAAGATGGCTAGGAGAAAGTCAACAAGAATCACCGTGGCCGGGCCGCTACTCCAGCTCCCGATCACGCTCCGGCGGGCTGCTGCAAACCCACCTACTATGGATCAAGCCATGATTGATAAATTGGTCAATGGTAGCGTGGCGGCGCTAGCTGCGATCAATTCAAACAACTCAACTACGATGCAGGAACTTCTGGCCTCACGGTAATAAGCGTGGTTGCGTACTGAGGAGTTCCGTAGCGTATGTTGGCGGTTATAATGGAGCGGAGGAGGCGTTGTTTAACGATGGATTGAAAAATTTGAAGCGTATTCGGGATGCGCAGCTGTGAAGATGAAGATAGGGTGAAGTTTGCTTCGTTCACTTTTCAAGAGGTTGCCTTAACAGTGGAATAATTACACGAAGTCTGCGAGGCATTGATCTTGCTTATGCCATGCCTTGGGAAGAATTCAAGGATATGGTGCTCAAGAAATATTGCCCCATAATGAGGTCAGAAAGTTGGAGAATGAGTTACGGAATCTCAAGGTGAAGGGCGATATGGCATTCTACAACCAGCGTTTCAAGAGTTAGCCTTGCTATGCCGGAGATGGTACCAGCTGAAACTACGCTTGATAGGCGATACATGGAGGACTACCTCCATCTATTAAAGGAAATGTGACTACCTCCAAGGTGCGACCTTCAGAGACTATTGAAGTGTCAAACAAGTTAATGGATCAAGTGATTGAGGATGCGGCGAGCGCAGATAACAACAAAGCGGAAGTGGGTGATAACTCAAGGACAACAACAACAATCAAAACAAGAGGCAAGAAGTAGCTAAGGTCCGCTCTTTGGAGCAGGAGAAGAAAAGAAGGGCTACGAAGGAAGCACCCTTTGTGCGACCGTTGTAAACTCCACCACGATGGTCGATGTAATGTGAAATGTATAGCGCGGAAGATTGGGCACATGGCCAAGGCGCAAGTCAAGGATCTTGGTAACATAACTTGCTTGGTGTGGAGAACAAGGACACTACAAGAATGAGTGTCCCAATCCAAGAGTCGAATGGAAAAACCCAGATTGAACCAGCCCGAGGAAGAGCTTATTTCCTTGGAGAAAAAGAAGAAGGCCAAGATCAACTTCAACACTATCTAAACTGATGACAACAAAGAAATTATCCGCTTTCTTAGATTTTAATCCTTTAAGTTTTCTACCTATTGTACGCTGTTATGTAATCGCGATGTATTCTGAATATTCCGCTTAATGAATCTTTTATCTTTTGTTTACTTATCACCTCATGTCATTAAATCTGCCTAAAACGACTAGCCTCTCTTCCACGTCACGTTTTAAGTACATATTCTCGCATCTCGTCACCATATCGACCTTGACAATTCTCGCATCGTAAACCACGAGGACGTGGTTTCTTTTAAGGGGTAGGTACTATAACAACTCGTAAATTCCCCTACCGATTTTCGCGACTATATACATATATATATTTTTTTCTTCTTCGTTTCGAACTCTAAACACGACAAGTCACGGGATATTTTTTTTTCGCATCGACCTCGATAATAAAAACTTTATAAAATAATTATGTAATAAACTTTTATATTTTTATCGGGCCTCTAAGCCCAACACTACCCGAGCCCAACATGTTGATGTTTCTTTTGGGCTTAGCCTTCGACTCAAACCCACAACCGAACCAAGCCCAAAACCTTGATTTCCTTGGGCTCTAGTCACGAGCCCAACACCAAAATTATAAGATTTAGTGTTGTGATTTTCGGTTGGAACTAGAACTAGACAAGAACCAAAACATAAACTAAACTAGCATAATGCTTCAACTAGACAAAATGAAATTCTCTTTTGTGTTCCCTAAACTTGCGAGTATGAAGGTAATCAAGGAGACAAAAGCAAAGTCAAAGCCACCCTACACTAGCTCTTCACCTAGAGCCAAGTGTAATCAAGTTGCATGTATCAAGGCTCACATAAACTCTTGGTCATTAACCGAAAGTCCTTCTCCTCTTCCTCCTTAAAAACCAACGAGCCACAGGAGGATCACACAACAAAAATCTTTCATCCACACTCACTGTAACCATTTAAAACTTGTACTAAACCTAAGACAACCAAAAACCTCCTTTGGTCCATATATACCCCACGACACCCTTCTTTTCCCTTCACAATTACTTCATCTCTTTTGGATACTACAAGTCTAAGCTTAAGCAAGGTTTAGGAGCATTGGTATCTTGGGTTTTAGAAGCAAGGTCTTAGAAAGGGTTATATTCGGTTGAGTGTTAAGAGCTTTTAAATCTCTTCTTTGTTCCATTCGACACACACCTTCCTCACTGTAAGGTCTCAATTTTTTTTAGAAACTTTGTTTCCCCTTGAATATATACACGTACATGCATACAAGTTTGCAAGTTGGTTTTATTGTTTAAAACCTTGTGTGGTACTTTCGAAACTCGCTTTAATACACAAGTGCTCATTTGCTTAACACTATCAACACACATATTTCATGACAAGTTTGTTAAGGTTTTTGAACACATAATGATGAAAAGAAAACGTGAAAAGAAACGTAAAACTTGAGTCTTGGCTCCATCTTGGATTAATGCTCATCTTGGTTTGTTGGCTTAGTCCGTGTTTATTTCGGTTTTGTACTCGTTTTTGAACTCATTCTACTCGATATATATGCATACCGACACATTATAGCTATACGAGTTAAACTCGTGAGATATTGGCTTGTTGTTGTTTCTAAACCATGTCGGGTTCCTATGTGAAACACTACACAAAACTAAGTTGTTTGAATCTATTGCGACGTTAAGTTAGTTTATTCGAGAGTTTATGGTATAAACTCTTAGTACGAATAAACTACAACTCAACTCACTTATCTCATAAATATACCTCGGAAGTAACAAGCTAAACGTTTTGTAAAACTTGGAAACTCATGTTATAATTGTCGAATGGTAACTGAAAGAAAAGAGAGAAACACAACTCAAAGACATATACATGCAAACTGTGAAGATCTTTTTATACATATATATAAAACAGTTAAATATGGGTTAAATAAAAATAGTTAGGAAATAAGGCACGATTGGCCTAGTGGTTCAGTTGGGAGGGACGCTTCCGTTTACAGTAGAGGTCGCGAGTTCGAATCCCGCTGCAAGGTGTTTATTTTATTTTGATTAGTTATTTTGCAAGTTTCGAATTTTGGCACCCTTAGCCCCTCAACTTCAAATCCCTTACCACTTTTCTTTAAACTCTTATAAGTTTGTAACTTATATGTATTTTTACAACTATAGTCCCTTAACTTCAAACCCAATAACAATTTTCTTAGAAACTTTTATAAGTTTTGAAACATATAATAATCTTTACAACTTCAATCCTCAAGCTTAGTACTTTGACACTTGTCACCCTAAAACTTTTACAAACTTGATGAACTTATACATTTTACCACTTTTTCTTCTAAGTAAATATATTTAACACATATTTTTATTTGACGACCACATCCCCGTAAACTATAAATATTATATTTTCCCAAATATATTATTGTCTCACACTCCGATAAATATATATTGTATATATAATTTTCACACCTCGAAGATTAACAAAACCAACTCGACTTGAAATCATCCCCACATCGATAATACTTGAGCCAAAATTTGAGTCAACTCTTATACGAAAGTTTCGTATGCATTTTCTTCACATCTATTCCAAGAGCCAACACTTACAAACACTTTGAAACGATTTAAAACGTAAACTCTGCCACACAAGCAACATTAAACACAACAACTTGTAAACACTTAAAGTTATTCACACACATCGAGTCGTGAGTACTCAAAACTGCAAACTGAGTCTTGCCATCTCATTCTTAGGTTCCGGGTAGGAGCCACTGCTATATCACACTCGATCTCTTTGTGCTTTATTCACCGAACTGCTGAGGTGAGTTTATAGCCCCATTTTTACTCTTATTACTTGTTTTATAAAACTATGGGGTGAGAAACATGCAAAACTCTTTTCGGACTGAACCGAAAACACTATTACGTGAAACAACCTTGAATCCCAACTATGCTACCGTTAGTTCCTTTGGGAGGCGCGATTGTTATGAATAGATCTATTGGGGATGACACCCCCGTTTGAGTTTGACCGGATAGGCAAACGTCGAACGATACCATATCGTATTGATTGAGTGTACTGGAAATACACTTGCTGGGCTTTATTTATCATGCTTCTAGATGCATGCACACTGTCGTAGTTTCGGTCGCATGAACTTGGTACTAGCGTAATAGCCTTTTTGCATATAGCGTCATTCACAGAGATGCTATATGTGCAACTGTGGTCCAACTTGGAAACTTGATTACTTAAACTTAAGCCTATGAACTCACCAACCTTTGTGTTGACATTTTAGCATGTTTTTCTCAGGTTTACTTATTGGCGTGGGCAATGGCAAAGGCATTCGTTAAAGACTGGCATCCGAAGTGTTTCCAAACATTTTAATACAACTTTTAATGGGACAACAAATATTTTTATGGGCTTTACTTCCGCACTTTGAAACAATGATGTAAAACTATTTCTTAAATGAATCTATATTTTGAAAATGGAATAGAATTTCCATTTTTTTTTTGGGTAAAAGGCCATAAAACCCGGTAAATATATCCAAAATCAATGAAGTACAATTAACATGAGCGACACCCCATGTCCTCTTGCCCGTTACATAGGCGATATGACTCGACCTAGATAACAAAGCTACCTACATCGCTAAGCTAGAATGAACATTACATTTAAATTACAATAAACATTACAATCTAAATGTAAGTAATCCGGTTCAAAGAACCACTTCCATAGTGAGCACCACATCTTCAATGTCTTCATTGCTTGACCCATGAGTGACACTAACTTCCAACCGCAACATGACAAAACACGTCAAGAGTGACACTACAACTCGATCCAATACCTCAACTACTTCAAGTTTCAATAGGAAACTCAAGCTAAGAAAATGTATCTTGATCAGTCGTAGACGAACATAGGGCTCAACGACCCTAACTTACATCAAATAGACCACCATTGAACACATGATCAAATAGTTAATGCCATGTCCATAAACGATGATAAACAAGGTTTTGAATAAGCCCCTTAAACTTAACTTACATCACTTATTCGAGCGGCAGATTCGATAGAAGTTACCATGAACAAAAACTCAATCCACTAGAAACACGAATAGCAAACAAACCATTGAACATCTAAAGCTCGCACTATAGCGTTATCACCTAGCTTCGGGCGTACTATAATAACATCATACCACCAAGTCGACAAGACATAGTTCGAATAGCAAGGACCATATAACGATGCACGAAAGCGTAAAATAGGTCACAACCCTAACCCATGATACCATCACTTAAGATCTCTCCCTTACCCACTTACCACTACAACCATCATCGGAACGCACAACCAACAATCAAGCCCAAAAAGCTACCATGAAGCATAACGTGCGAGACCATAGAATGTCGAAACCATAATGATTTCATAAACATGAACGCGTAGCAACACCCATTCGATAAGCGTAATGATCAATCAATTAAATCCATCGGTGAACCATAAAACCCTAAACCGATAGTAAATAATAAATCGTTAAGGATAAACCACTAACGATCTACAATATATTTGAGGCAGTCGGTTAGGGTTAATAAAGAATCGAATAAAACCCAAAGAAAGAGTCGGCTAAGAAACCAACCTAATAGATCGATCTTTAACCGATTGAACAATAACGATTAGGGTTTAATAATGAGGTAAACCGATAATATATAAACAAAAGCAGCGTTGTTAACCACCCTAATAATAAGATCTAACCAAAAACGTATTGCATACCCTTGAATCAAGGATAGAGGACGATTTGGTGTAGAAATTGGCCGGAAAAGGTTTGTAGGGTGGCGGCGGATTTCCCAGGGAGAGAGAATTTTAGGGTAGAGATTTTTAAAACTATGAATGACCGAATTTCCATTCTTTATTACCTTGTGTTGTGTATATTGATTTAGTAGCACCCATGACCCGAACGCTCATGCGTGAAATTTTGGGGTGTTACATGGCTCAATCTCGATCTGTGATTTCTAAAGTGCTCAAACTTTATGATTTAGCGGATATGAGACAAAGCATGTACTATTAGGAATGTGTGACCTTAACAAATCCTACAACCGATGATCTAAACCCATCAGCTTGAGTCCATCCCAAGTGAACCCGGTGAAATTACATGTTGAATGTAGTATTGAACCTTACTTCGCTTCATTCCCACATATCACAAGTGTTATCCACATCCATGGATCGGACATGCGGTGCCCTTTTCCGTCGAGATTTACCTTCACTTAAGAATACCGATAAGGTTTTAAAAGGTACCATTTTGAGGGTCGTTTAAGTCCTTATTTGATCACTTTTGTATCCGTTATTGCTTAATATCGTTCCTTTTCACTTTTTAGGTCTCGTGAAGGCAAAATCTTTGGAATGGCACTTATTTGGACGAAAAGGCGTGAATATATGAAGAAAATGGCCAAAGTCGAAATCGAGACACTCACGATTCTTTGAAAGTAGAAGGCGACAGCGTCGGTGCTATTGAGCGACGCCGTCCCAAAATTATTGTGACGGCCGGAACCCAAACTCGTATTTTCAAGAGGAGGCGTCTAGTGGTGAAAGAGTAGGTCGTCGCTACTCGAGACGGCCTAGATGCAATCCGAACGACGCCGAAGTGAAGAGGACAGCGTCACGGACATAAGGTGGCGCCGTCGCAAAGGTTAACGTGGCCAAGGCGAAACCCAATGGCGGCGACACGGCGGCGTCACTAAACATAAGGTGGCGCCGTCGCAATTGTAATCTTATATATAGAATCCGAATTTTTCGGTCTTTGTGTGGAGAGTCTTTGGGTAAAAACCTAAACCGAACCTAAGGTGTCTTGTACAGTATTTTAGGGTTTTAAACCTATCTTACATCAAGATAAGTCTTTACTTCATTAATTCAATTATGTCTTTGATTATTGTGTGTATGCTTGCATGTTCTCCATGTCCAGGCTAATTTATTTGTGTGTTTGCTTAGGAAGTATGAAACTTAATTATTGAATATTGATTGGTTGTTTCTTATCTTAGTTGATTAATGATCTAGTAATGCGATAGGTCATTCGTTGTGCACTTAATGCTTGATTCATCTTTGTGAACCTTAGAGTATGATTACACGAGTAATTGTAGGCTAAACAATCCAAAAGCGCCTTAGGTAGGAGTCTATAATCTCTAGTGGGTTTGTAGACAAGACCCTTTGGTAAGTTCAAGAGTTGGGAGAAACGACACCCTACAACTTTAGACACACAACGCAACTAGGAATAAGGCGTGACACTCAACCATCAATAGGAGATAATTAAGGAGTAATACAACTTAAGTAAACACATCTTTAAACTATCATACGAGCACACATTAATTAGACATAAACTCCCGCAACCTTAGTTTAGATAATTAGATAATAGTAGAGTAATCGGTGAAATATCAACCCCCCAAATCCAATACCCGAGATTCGTACCTTTCCATTTTCATAAAATATAAAAGATAAAAAATAATCTTCCTCAACCTTAACCTTAGCGTAGTAACTCTCTACTAGCATTCCTATTCCCCAGAGAGCGATATCAATACCCGTGGCTTACCCTAATTACTACACTACAACGATTAGGTTCCTTGCTGGGGTGTTATAAAACTTGCTCGAAGAAAGGGAAGTTCCTTTGACCCGAACGGCGTGCAGCGTTATCAAGTTTTTGGCGTTCTGCGGGAATAGAATAGCTAGTTAGTAGTCCACCTCGTTTAGGTTCTTTGCTTGATTCCTATCAAGTAATTTTTTTCATTTTAGCTTCCTCGTAGTCTATCCCCTTCTTCGTGACCTTTGTTCGTAACCATTTTCATTGACTATTCCGTTAGCCATTATGGAGAAGCATAAATCGCCAAAACTTTCACCCAATCGTGAAATCTACTACATAATTTACCCTTCCACTCCAAAATGAGATCTTGAGGTTCCAAAGCAACATCATGATCAATCCTTTCCGGGCGTGGACTCGAATTAAATGTTTATTACAAAAGTCCTTTATCATGGTATTGATTTACTATTTCCACTACAATTCTTTTACACTCGTATCGCCTACGAAACCCAAAGGAGACTTGACTATGTAGCGGATGGGGATATTTGGGGACGTGGTGTTCAAATGCATGGAAACCTTTGAGATTCATGCCCAATTTAGAAGTGGAACATGGGACCCAAAAGCGAATCTTTAGACCTATTTTCAATTTGGAAACTTGATTGGAAGGTTGTTTAGGAAGGAGATGATTAGAGTTGAGGTACCAAGGTGCATGTCATGGTTAGGCGCTACCACAAATACAAAATGAATACATAGGTGATCTTGATAAGATGGAGGATAGAGTAGAAAATCCAATCCCATCGGATAACCCACAAGTCCTACCATCACTTGAGGAACACACATCGCCTATAACTTACGGGAAGAAGTAGAAGAGACTATAGGAACCCCGATTGTATAACCTTTGGACCAAATGCCACTAGGAATATAGGTTTAGATGCTTGTTGTCATGACTTCTCTCTTAGTCCTAGGAAAGTTCCTAATTTTGATGAACCGAGCCTCAACCAAAAAGCTTACCCAATTTTCCATCTTTAGATGTGAATCTTGGAATTGAATTAGGCCCCAATCCACCCATCAAAATAGATAGTCCGGTAGTTGCTTGATAAAGGTGGTAGATTCTAGGCCATGTAGAGTGGAAGCTAATATAGGAGTAACCCATGACCTTACACACTTATATCACCCATTCATGGTTGATAACAAGAAACACTATGGGTTTAAACCGGGTTTATTAGGTCAAGATGGATCCTTAACTAAGAATCTTTTGAAGTTGATAGAAGATGATCCATTTTTAGGAGGGAGATTTGATTCACCCGCTACACCAATAGACTTAGGTAAGGTTATAATGAATGGAGCACACTCCTTTGAGCATATAAATAACCCATCACCCTCTCCTCACGTAGCAAATTTCCACCCTAAGGGTGTGTATTGCTACTATCACCCTTACTTAAACTTAAGTGTAGGAAAAACTTCCCTTTGTCTGTTAAATAAGGGTAGAGTCGGGCTCGTGACTCGAACAAAACAAGCGCTTCTTGGGAGGCAACCCATGTGTTTTCCTTTTCCTTTTTATTTGTGTGTCGTATATCTTTTATTGATTATTAATTCTCATGTTTAAATTTGTAAAAATGCTTTATTTTGTCTTTAACCTCGTCTTAATTACATATAAGGTATTTTACATAAGGGATAAGTGTAGGGAGGATTACACACGTTTTCAAAAGAAATGTAAACATGAGAATAACAATTAACTAAAAGATATTTATGTTTATTGTTCGAGTCAAATGCTTGTATCGAGTCATAATGGATGTTTTGCGAAATTTTTCCGATTCTAAAGATGTAAATTTTCGAAATTTTTCCGTAAAATCGAGACGCTTTTTGTCGGGATAACTTTGACGTCAGATTGCAACCGACGGCGTCAGGAAGGATAAAACATCGATTACTTTTTTCTCGTTTTACGAGCTACTTATAAATTTTGGAATTTTCCAGGTCTTAATTTTCTTAGAAATTCGTAAACATCCATTCCACAAGCATTATATCCTAGTTTAAATCGAGTCTTATATATATTATTACTCACGATTTTACTGAAGGTTTCGCTTTGTTTTCTTCAAGTATGCGAGTTCGGTTTGTCAAGAAGAAGTTACATAAGATTGAAGGAGCTTTTCACATGATAATTCTTCTTGGAAATGAGTTTAACCACCACTTTACACGGATCCTACCGAGCTAATCGTGGGGTATTAGTTTCTTCGTTTTAATTACCTTCTTCTATCATAACTTTGATACTTTCAGGGGAACATTGGGGACAATGTTCGGTTTAAGTGTAGGGAGGGAAAATAAACGGAACTTTGAAACTATGCTTATCCTTGATTATTTGCTTAATCAATTGTATTTGTGTAATAAACCATGAGAAAATGTTGGTTAGGGTAATTTTGGCACCAAATTTAAAATTTTCATGACATATAGGAGTGGGGCATTAGTCTTAACAAAAGCGTCTCACGATAGGAAGTTGCATGACTAGTACAAAAACCCTTACCACCCAAATTCCACCCAAAATGTGAGGATCGCCCTTAGATTAGTAGGAATTAAAGCATTCATCTTTAATGCTTAGTATGTGAACCGAAGGTATAATAGATTCTAGAACTTGTTTTGTGATGCATTCCAAGATCGCAGTGAGGCTACACTTGTGTAGTTAGGAATAACTAAATGATAAGAGGCATTAGGATAACCCTTGTTTGATACCGTAATATAATTACTTCTTCCACTTGGTTGAGTAATTCCCCATACCCTGCGTTGTACTCATTTTTAGTACACGATACCCCTAGTTAACCCCTCGAGCCTATCCTTTCGCGGTTCTTGTGATATTTCGGTTTTCCGAATATCAATGAAGAGCATTGTTTACCACCCCAAAATATACACCCAAATCGCCTTAGCCTACCCCTTATGCACTCACTTTTAGTGCAAATGTTTGTTATCACCCCAAACCCTTAGTTCAATTATCTAGTTACTTGCATAAGTTGCTAAGTCGAGTCATATCCTTTGTATACAGTTTTGGGATGATTGGGATTCATGGGAAAAGTTAAAGTTTATGAAATGACGGAAGGGCGTTAAATTCAAATTCCCTTTGTTTGCGTAATAATGCACCCCAAGTGTTTTGATCTTTTCAATTCGGGTCAAATTAGTGTTAGAGTAATAAAAACTCAAGTGTAGGGATATGCCGTAAATCCTAGTATTTTGATGTTGTCATAGAGGATGGTAGAGTAAAAGTGTATGAAAAAAAAAAAAAAAAAAAAAAAAAAACATACGGGCTACCATCCTACATCTATCCTTTAAATTTATGTTTGTTTATTTGAGGTTATCTAGAGTTTAGAGTGTCGAGTCTTGGCTTAGCAATGCCATTCTTCATATGATTAACATAAAGATTTTTGACTTACCACCACTAAATAGCCTTTCCCACCAAACCCTTATTTCCTACCGTAAGCCTAACGTTACAACCCTTTAAAGACCTCTTTGATAGTCTTTCCTAGGTGCTTACGTAAGCGATGGAGGTTTGATCTATTCTCAAGCCTATGGTAATCTATGTACTAGGACCGGTTAATGAGTGTTTATCTTCCATTTCCTATATTGTTATATTTCATATATACACCCGAGAGAGATGTAGTATCAAACACCCCATGTGAGGTGCTAGTATGTAATTCCGTGCTTGTTATGACTTTCTTGGGGCTTATATGTGTTGTGGACCGTTTTGGATTAATGTTTCATGACCCCAACTTATAAATTAATTGGCTAAAAGCACATTTGCTTGAGGACAAGCAAATAACAAGTGTAGGGATATTTGATAAGGTTTTAAAAGGTACCATTTTGAGGGTCGTTTAAGTCCTTATTTGATCACTTTTGTATCCGTTATTGCTTAATATCGTTCCTTTTCACTTTTTAGGTCTCGTGAAGGCAAAATCTTTGGAATGGCACTTATTTGACGAAAAGCGCGAATATATGAAGAAAATGGCCAAAGTCGAAATCGAGACACTCACGATTCTTTGAAAGTAGAAGGCGACGCGTCAAGTGCTATTAGCGACGCCGTCCAAAAAATTACGCGACGGGCGGAACCCAAAACTCGTATTTTCAAGAGACGGCGTCTAGTGGTGAAAGAGTAGGTCGTCGCTACTCGCACGGCCTAGATGCAATCCGACGACGTCGGTCGAAGAGGGCGGCGTCACGGACATAAGGTGGCCGTCGCAAGGTTAACGTGGCCAAGGCGAAACCCTAATGGCGGCGACACGGCGTCACTAAACATAAGGTGGCCGTCGCAATTATAATCTTATATATAGAATCCGAATTTTTAGGTCTTTGTGTGGAGAGTCTTTGGAGTAAAACCTAAAACCGAACCTAAGGTGTCTTGTACAGATATTTTAGGGTTTTAAACCCTATCTTACATCAAGATAAGTCTTTACTTCATTAATTCAATTATGTCTTTGATTATTTGTGTGTATGCATGTTCTCCATGTCCGGCTAATTTATTTGTGTGTTTGCTTAGGAAGTATGAAACTTAATTATTGAATATTGATTGGTTGTTTCTTATCTTAGTTGATTAATGATCTAGTAATGCGATAGGTCATTCGTTGTGCATAATGCTTGATTCATCTTTGTGAACCTTGGAGTATGATTACGAGTAATTGTAGGCTAAACAATCCAAAGCGCTTAGAGTAGGAGTCTATAATCTCAGTGGGTTTGTAGACAAGACCACTTTGGTAAGTTCAAAGAGTTGGGAGAAACGCATACCCACAACTTTAGACACACTTGCATGACTAGGAATAAGGCGTGACACTCAACCATCAATAGGAGATAATTAAGGAGTAATACAACAAGTAAACACATCTTTAAACTATCATATGAGCACACATTAATTAGACATAAACTCCCACAACCTTAGTTTAGATAATTAGATAATAGTAGAGTAATCGGTGAAATACCAACCCCCCAAATCAATGCAGAAGATTAGTACCTTTCCATTTTTCATAAAATATAAAAGATAAAAATAATCTTCCTCAACCTTAACCTTAGCGTAGTAACTCCCTACTAGCATTCCTATTCCCCAGAGAATGATATCAATACCCGTGGCTTACCCTAATTACTACACTACAACGATTAGGTTCACCGCCTAGGGTGTTATAAAACTTGCTCGAAGAAAAGGAAGTTCCTTTGACCCCGAACTACGCGTGTAGCGTTATCAAATACATTGGTTGGTTCCCTTGAACAATTGAAGAATCAGCTCACCAACGGGAAGATAATAAAAGATGATTCCATGGTCGTACTTCATATGATTCTCAAACAATTTGAGACATTCATCAATGGGAATACTCAGTGATTTTGATCAACATGTATTGAAATCTCCTTCAAGAAACATACCGGAATGGAAATTCATGAGTTCTCCAATATATTGATCCGATTAATGGATAATATGGAGACATACATTGAGAAGCGACTAAAGCAAGTGAAGCCAGTTAAATTGAATGAAGAAAGTGAACCTCCGGGGATCTTTGTGATCGGAAAAGTTGAAAGAATGCGAGATAATTATCATTGATTACATCAATGAAATGGAATAGCATCAAATGGTATCTCTTGGCGATGTATACAAAGAATCGAAAGCAGAGGAGCTGAAGCGTCGAAAGTCATTGATGCCAAGTTCGAGCAATAAGGATGCAAGTGTCGGACCAATGGATGATCGGTGTCATCGATGTGCTACCTTGAATGATCAACACAATGTATCTCGGTAGCATATCAAAACCATTTGAATTTATAGATACACATGTGTCTGATAAAATTAATATGGTTGAGACTGAGTCTGTATGTTTTAAAACTAATGATGTGGTTTCAAAAAGGGCATTTGAGGAACTTTCTAACAAACATTCAATTCTTGAAGAACACTGCATTTTCTTGGAAATTGCACTACAGCAAAAGGAATAAAATTCTCTTGTTTCAAATGCATGCACAAATCCTGAATTCCCAGAATCCCGTGAGTTTTTTGAAATTAATCAGTTAAAAACTCAAATTCTAGACAAAGACTCAACCATTCGTAACCTGAAAAAACAAATATCAGACACTCAATTGAACATGAATGCGGATATTAATTATGATGCTTGTAATACAATTAAGTCTAGAAATGAGGAACTAGCCATATGTGTTGCAAAATTACTAAGAGAAAATGAATCCTTAGAGAAGAATCTTTTGGAGTGTAGGACCAAAGCAGTTGATAAAATCAACTCCATGACATCTGACATAGATACCCTCAAAACCAAGTTCGGGATAAGAGTTTCACTATTGTTGCTTTAAGAAATGAGATTAGGAAAATTACAGGAAACAGAGTGAATACTAAGCTCACAAAACCATCAACTGTGGAGAAATCAACTATTCATAATGCCACTAAACGCCCTGTAACTAGGCAACCCAATGCATTTAAGACAGAAAGATTTAAAGCATCAAAATCTAAGCTTGCCCCCCAGGTTGAAAATAATAAGGTTTTGTCGAATCCAGTCACTTCACAAAGTCATTCCAACCGTAGGAATGACAATCTCCAGCAGATGGCTCAGAAATCTAAGATCAGGAATTTAAGGAGTCAAATGACTGACCAATCCATTAAGAAGCAATTTAAATGCAAAAGGACCAATGAGCGAGCAGAATCTAGCTTCATCTAACTTTGTTAGCGATTGTTTTAAGTGGGTTCCTCTTGGCGGACTCTTTAAGTTTACGTGTACCAAGCGGACTTACTCACCCGAAGTTGCCTCGGATGGATCCCGGGAAAAACCTTCAAGAATGTTGAAGTTAAAGAGATGTCCATTAATGTTACTCCAAGACTGTTGTATTAATTCAAAATAGAGAATATACATCACTAACCCACCCATTTGCAATAATGCATGTGCTACTAGTGCAAAGTGTCCTCAATCTGTTTGGTATTATGCTCGATTAGTTCATGAACATCATGACCGGTTTCCATCGAAGCGAAGAATGCTCTCTGGAATGGTAGCACTGTCGAATTGATACATCTCGTACTCGACTCTGATCACATCTTTTCGGGACTCGTGCTTATTAGGTTCTCTTTTTTTTCCTTTTTTAAATATATATATATATATATATATATATATATATATATATATATATATATATATACATATATATATATATAAATTTTAAAATTTTGTTTCAAACTTCATTTCCTTTAAAAAAAAAAAAAAAAAAAAAAAACTTCTTTCTAATTTCACATTTTTTTCATTATTTCACTCATTTTACTCTAGCTTCATCATCGATAACATCTACAATTCCTAGAAATGTCATTCAACAATGTCACGGGATTTTAGATGAAGTTCGAACGAGTAGTAATAATTTTCTATATTCTTTTTGGTCCCTCAT
Organism: Chrysanthemum lavandulifolium; assembly: GCA_022545495.1. Taxonomy (NCBI): domain Eukaryota; kingdom Viridiplantae; phylum Streptophyta; class Magnoliopsida; order Asterales; family Asteraceae; genus Chrysanthemum; species Chrysanthemum lavandulifolium. Next base: position 27,081,392 of record CM040245.1, on the reverse strand, counting down.
ACTCTTGCTGTAGTTATTTCATAATACTATATCAATCAATGATTTCTCTTTTCCTTGTATCATTGATTGAGGGGGAGGATTATACACCTGTAGCTGAATCAGCACGTATGCATGCTTTACTTGTGTGTTGAATGTTGCATACTATGTAGTGATTATATTAAGCTGAATCAGTTCATCTGATGTTTGAGGGATTTTATTTGAGTATGGTGTGATTTGTGTGATGATATTTTACTCCTTAAGATATGCGAGTTGCTTTATAGCTATATACGAGTTGTTATGGTATTTTAAGCGAGTTGCTATGTTGTGTCTGTATGCGAGTTGCGTTGTCAAGTAGAGGGACTAAAAGTGACATTTCCCATATCTGTGTACCATATATGTGAGTTGCATTTACAAGTAGAGGGACTAATAGTGTCAACTCGCTTTTAGTATTCTCCTATGTATGCGTGTTGTATGTCATGGTCAAAATCACTTTTATCATTTGGTCAAAACACGCATTAACTATTCTCTCTCAACTCTCATATAAGCGAGTTATATCTTCCAAGAAGGCGTGTGGTAAGGTTGTTTGTGTTATCGATCTTGTTTATATTAACACATATAAAGATTCATACCTAAACCATCTTGTTCTTAATCCGCTGCAGATTTTGTCCTCTCGATTCTCATCTAAATCAATTGTTTGGACATTAGGTTTGTATGTTTGTGTTTAATTGCTATTGATTGTAGCGTAGATACTCTCTTTAAATGATATGTCATACATAGCCTATGTCTGAAAGAATTCTTGATTATGTGTGTAGAGGATGTGTTTTGAGTAGGATTAAGATTTGCTACTTGGTTTGAATAGAGTATTTAGGTTTTCCAATCTTTTTTATGTTTTTGACTATGGTTATACATGTGCTTGTGGTCTCGTGAAGTTAAGTGAAGTTTCACATGCTAAGTTTTTTATAGCGAGTTAGATAGGTTTCTTGAATGCGAGTTGGCCTGATGATTTGTTAAAGAAATACTTATATGCGTCTTTGGTGCTAACTGTGTTTTAAAAACGATTTGCTATATGCGAGTTGCAAAGTCATTTATGCGTGTTGCCTATTCCCTATGCAATATGTCTAGATTCTTTGTATCTTATGCGAGTTACCTAAGCATGTCAACTAAGCGTGTTATCTTTCATCATATGCGAGTTGCCAAATGCGAGTTGCCAAATGCGAGTTGCCGTATGCGACTTGCCTCGTGTCTATAATGCGAGTTAGCATATATGTTGACCATCCATTGTTTGACCAAAGCGTGTTGACTCATGCGAGTTGCCATATGCGACTTGCTTCATACTGTAATGTATGCGAGTTAACTATGCTAACATCGTCATCTTATCGCGAGTTGCCATATCGACTTGCTTCATGTCTAGAATGCGTGTTGGCATATATGTTGAGCACCCATTATTTGACCTAAGCGAGTTTATTCATGCGAGTTGCCATATGCGACTTGTTTATATTGTATCGAGTTGGTGTGTTATTGAATGTTGCGAGTTACTTTGTAGCCTATCGTGATAAGCGATGCTAGTTGTCATATGATTTGTTCCTCATTCATCCTGTAGTATGCATGTTGGTAACCTGCTGTCACTTATGTGTAGTGTGTTATGTGAGTTGCTCAAATGATAGGTCCAATGCTAGTTGTAGTTTGTGTAAAATTCTCCTTTGGTATTATCTATTTTTATGCCTTCTCCAAAATGACATGCTACTCTCATAAGTTTCGCATGATAATCATGTTTAGTTTGCTACATCCCGATCTCCATATCGCCATAGCGCAACTTACTAACAATTTTCCGGATATGGTGCGTGTTTATGCGTGTAACCTTCGGATCTCAATGGTGACATCACATCTTCGATGTTCATATCGCATCTGCACAAAATGTCATTCTGACTGATGAAGAATTAGTTCCTCGTGCTAAATGGGTACCAATTGCTAAGAGCAACTGCTTCTTAGATGTTGAAAGAGGGCAACATAAACCTACCTACCGTCTTGCTGTCGATATCTTGAAGGACACCAACTTCTTTAATGCTCTAACCAAGCGGTGTTTTATCCCATCCATCTATCTTCAGCAATTCTGGAAAACTGTTTCTTGGGAAAAAATTTCTGCTTCATACTCGTGTATGCTTGAAGACAAATGGTATAACATCTCAGTTGAAACCCTCAGGGATGCTCTTCAAATCACACCAAGAAATCCTTCAAACAAATTCATCTCCCCACCTTCCATTCATGATATCTTAAACTTTGTCGACGAATTGGGGTACCCGGAAAAATTAACCAAGATCTCTTCACTCATCAATGCAGAAATATATCAACCATGGAGATCAATCGTCACAATCCTCAACATGCCTAACGGTAAAACTTGAGACGATGAGTTGAGCTCCATTATGCGAATCTTGTGGGGAATTGTCAAAAGAAAAAATGTTGACTTTGCTGAACTTATCTGGGAAGAATTCATCTTATCCTTGGACACATTTATCTCTGACAGAATCAACTCTGTGAATAAAGTCAAAAGAAGAAAAAGTCTTGGTAAAAGAGTGATTCCCAGCATCAGGTTTTCAAAACTCATTATCAGTCATTTGCTACAAACTCACAGAATCAACTCACGTAGCGAGTGCATAAGCATGAAGCCAATGATGAATTCGTTCTTGGCAATCTTAAATATAGTGCCAAAGGATATGACGAGGGAGATTTTGGTATGCGGTTCTCGAAACTTTTCTTAATGATAGAATCGAGAATGCGGATTACTTCAAGAGCTATGTAAAGAAAGCATCCGCTAATGGCGACATCCGAACTCCTCTTCCAAATCTAAGCAATCTCGAGCCTCATACTCAAGCCTTCCCAAGAAAACAAGAGGCTGGCATTTCGATATCTAATGTCTCTCCATTACAACACTAAAGAGAAGAAAAAAGATTTGGTAAGGAAATGATGAGGGAACTAAGGTTCTTGGAAGAGTAACAAAATTGATTGATGAAGGCGAAGCGCATATAAACAAGGAATTGCAAAGCCTTGACGCCCTAAGCGAGTCTCGAGAGACCATCAAGGGGAGGAGTCACGATAAGAGAACTGAGTCGACACCTCATCAAATCAACCTGTCACTCAAGACAAAGGTAAAGGAGTTCTTTGGAGGAGATCGAGAACAAGCCGCACACATGCTCTGAATATCTCGTCACCTTCTCCTAAAACAACAACCGGTTTATTCTTAAGAAAGAGATCTTGAATCTTCATCTACACAAGGACAAGCGGGATGGACACGATGAGGCGAAAGATCGGTTGAATCTCCCGCGTCCGGTGATGCACAAGAAGAAAATCGAGGAGACTCCTTTTACCACGAGACCCCGGGTTTTAAGTCGACCAAGTGAGAAAAATGATCCTTGGAGAGCGTTGAGCTGGATACGAAACACTCAAGCATCTTGAAGAAACAAAGCGTGTCTCTTGGATCACTTTCCTCACTTAAAAATCTTGATATTGACCTACATACGGGGACCAATTCTTGAAAGAGCGGTCCTCGACATCGAATCGTAAAAGCGGGCGAATGAAAAGGAAGAAGTTCAGTCCATGTTCTCTGTCACTATTCACCAAGATTCTTTTTCGATTCCTCCGATGTCTGCACCAAAGGTCTCCACTAATGTGTCATCCCCGTCAATCACACCAACTCTCGAACCTGTTATTACAACTGCACTTCCACATCCCAATCCCACTAATGAGTTAATACAAGTTGTCTCGATCAGTGATCCTGTCACCCCTCCTGTCTCACCGCCTCGTGCATCACCAACTCCTTCTAGAACAATAGAGGAATTGCTTGAAGAGGTCAGGTCACGCATTACAACAATTGATAAACACTTTCTATTGTTGTCAACAACCTTGATAGTCGTATCAAGCGGAGAATCTAAATCTCAATGAAATCGTGAGAGGCAATAGAAGCGGATATTAAAGATGCGGTTGAATGGGCAATGAAGGCTCCCTTGCTACAACGATTCAAAGATCTGCCGATCTCTGACATGAGATCAGTTCTCTCTGAGAAAATGTATGAGGAAGGAGAGTACAAGCACAGTACACATAAGAAGTTATATGAGGCACTCGATGAATCTATGAAGTATGATGATTATGAGCGGTTTGATTCTGATGATCGTGAAAAGAAGGCAAAGAAGAAAAGAAGATCTGTTCCAATGGACTCAAAAGATATGTCGGGAGGTCCCAAGCCACCTCCACCACCCCCTATAGGAGGTGCTGGCACATCTGGAGTTGGGGGATCCTCAGGAACAACCAGTTCTCACAATGTAAGCCCACCATCACCACCTCCAACCACTCAGAAACAAACAAGTACCTCAAGTGGTCAAAAACATCATAATATGTCTACCGAAAGAACCACTGTCAATTACCGGTTTACACCAACCATCCCTACTATTCCAGAAGAGCAAATGATGAATGAAGAATCTTGTGTTTCTCAAGAATCTGATTCTGAAGATGATGATGCTTTTACCAAGCACATCCCAAATATTACAGAAGATGAAGATTGGTTGGATGCCTATATTGAAGGAAGACGAATCAAAACGGCTAGAGCTACACCTTCAAAGGACGTTACTCAAAGTTGGCTTACTCAAGATAAACCTCAAACTCCTGAGCCTTCATGGTTTATTCCCGAGTGTGATTCAACTAATCCAACAAACAATTGGGCTTCAACTATCATTTCTAACTATGAAGCTCCGGCAGAAGACTCTCTTCTTCACTTCACAGGGGATATGGGGAGCATTATAAAGTGGTTTTGTGAGAAGAAGGAAATCACATCTATCACCCCTAAAGATCTTGAAGGTCCAGCTTATGAAATAGTTAAATTCTTCCACTCGGATGCTAATCAGCTTCAATATCAAATGGAGGAATGCTATAGAATGTTGAATGATCAAGTTGGTGAACAGATCAATAGGTTTGATGTGAACAACCCTCTTCCTCTTGGCGGTGAACTTGGATTTATGACCATTCGATCGAATTCTTCTTTAACCATGATCTAGACTATCTACGTGGACACACTACGAAAGAAGACACCTCTATCAATCTCAAAATGAAGGGCTACCACACCGATCAAGGTCTCGAGCAGATGGTTCCGGATCAGTGCAGGCGGACAAGAGCAACAATATGACATTGCGACCTCATATGGGATCTCATTGGTGGTTCAAGAAGAAGGAATTCTACATCGAAAGACATAGTGCCATGAAGAGGCCTTGAGTGTTCGATCGGGCTGCGTATTCTTAGTGTTATTGGTATAGAGATCTTCACTATCTACGGTATGATTACGAAGAAGATTGTTCTTGAAGAGTGACTTGAAAGAGCACATCATAGAAGAACGACTTCAAACATCGATGCCAAATGACTTTGAAGATCTCTATCTTTTGAACCTCAAGGACACCTTGATCATCTTCACCTTTCGTGAGAAGAAGGCTCTCTCAGCTGCTGTCAATCTCTGGATCAGAGGCTTGGTCATTCGACTAAGAGTTGGAGACTTTCAATTGGGAATAGAAAGTTACCAAACTCGAGTCAATCTTACAAGACCAAAATGGGAAGCCAATGGACATGAATACCGCCACGAATATATAGTGATTGACAACCCCAGAGCAGTCATCTTCACTGACAGATACGAGTCAAGGATGTTAATGAGATTGCGTGAGTTATACAAATTACGTGATGGCACACTTAAGATGGTTGAAGAAGAGTTAAACTCGGTGAAAGACATCAAAATTAATATGGCCAGGGGACAAAAGCGAAATTCAGTGCGATGAGGATGTGAAAAGGTGTGAAGAGTTTATTCTTTCAAATCGAATGAAGATTGAAGACTAGAATGATCTTTCGCAACCTTGAAAGCTTTGTGGGTGGAAGACTTCGTGCGGTCATTACAAACTACTTCAAAGGACTGAATGAAGACATCTTCCGAATGTAGTTTATGTTTTGTATTGCTTACAATTGTGTAATATGTGTAATAAGTGGTGTACAAACTATGAACAACTATAATGCATGTAATAGTGTTAGGTTATGTCTTGTGGATTCCCTTTTTAGGAACTTGATGTCGTCCACTTACGATCATATAAAATTGGACACATTTTCTCCAACAAATGTTTTGTCTCATACATATTTAAATCTCTTGAGATCCAAAATCTCAAAGGATTTTAAATTTTTGATCGGGGGAGAAAATGTGATATAAATATGAAAGATGTTTTAAGATGACCATTTTAAGTGCATATTGCTCTCTAATATGTGCTAAACAACTTTCGAATCTCGAAGCATATATTAAGGGGGAGCATTTCAAAAACAAGTTCAAACCTTCAGGGTACAAAGTTTTCCATGCTTTTATATTAGGTACCTTGATTGTGTGTTAAATGGTTTCTAAATGTTTGGTGATCATGGCTGCACTTCAAAGAACTTTCCTCTTGTACGTGCAAAACTCCTTCAAACCTTGAGGCACATATTGAGGGGGAGCAAACTCTTGAAATACCTCATCCTTCCCGAGAATGCTTTATCTACTTGTTTTAATCGAGGAAGTGATGTTGATATCTTTTAGAAAATGGTAATCAAAGTAAATTCTTCCTCTTGCCTCCGTGTGCAAAAGCGATTTCAAACAATTGATGCACATGTTGAGGGGAGCACTTGTTCTAAAATATCAAAAACAATTCGGTACAAAATGTTTTGATAATAATATATCACAAGTATCGGATTGATTTTCAAATGGTTTCAATTGGTTCCAATGGCGGATGAACAATACCAAATTGACCGACCAACTTTACTTTATATGCGGTGATATAAGGATGATAAGGTTAGGTATGTGTTCCCATGATGCGCGAGCCGGAGGATCTACCGGGGACTATCCACTAGTTAGTGTAGAGTTCTTAGGTATGATGATAAAAGGAGAAAAATGAGATATGGGAAGAGTGCGGATGAGGCCGAGCTAGTCTTTGGAATAAACCCAACAAGGTTCTAGCTATGAAGTCTCGATAAGCCTTGAAGGGTTGAAGAATTAAAAGGAATTGAATGAGAAAGGGTGAAAACAAATAGCCCTCCATATATTCAACCTTAGGGCGAAACGGGTTCAATTCATATACTCTTGATGGTAACATCGGTATTGAAGACAAGGCGTCATGGACCCGGTGGACGCATTGCACTTCAACTTTCAAACCACTCAAGTTCCTCTTAAAAGGACTTGTTTCATTCTCACGGGAACCGACATTATCTATCGACTTTCTCTTAGAGATTGTTGATATTGAAGAAGGAGACCCTCTCCTAGTCTCGACACGGGATCCAAATATGCACAAATTGAGTCTAGAGCCACGAGATCATCAATAAATCTCATTAGGACACTTTCAATGAAGACTCTCATTTCACACAATGTGGAAAGAGATTATATCTTGAGTCCCTCGCATTATCCTTGTGGTATTGCGGAACATCCGAGTGATGTGTAAACATATTCACAATGAAGATGGAAAGCCTTCGGAGCCAACATCAAACAAGCTCACGGTAGGTGGCATGTGAGATCTATTATATAGATCAACCATGTGACAATGAGCAGAAACAATGGGGCGATTCAATCTCTTGAATCAATCTGGTTCGAGTTATGGATTGACGGATACCTTTGAAAACCGGTCTTTGTGCTTAAAACTCTTTTCTTTAGCACATCGGCCAGGTGCACGAATATTTCAAATCAAAAGGTGTTTTAGGATTGATAATTGATTTTCAATAAAACCTTCGTTGTATTGCAAAACAATCTTTATTGAGCAATACACGATTGTTTTCAAATCTCTTTTCATCAATCGGTGGACTTAAATTATTGGTTCACTCACTCCGTGTTCTCTTCTTTGAGGCGTTCGGTTTGAGAACGACTAGAGCATTTCGCGAAACCTGTCAAGGAAATTCTTGAATTATACGATCACAGGCGGTACATGTCTATCGATCAACGAGGAACCGTGGGCGTGTACCTCAATTCAGCGAAGTGGTCAAAGACACTTCGTGCGTTTATTGCTAGCTGCTGTGTGTGCAGTCGCCCGACGTTTGCGGTGATCGAATGGGCGGTCAATCCATAGCCGCATGCTCACTCAACAAATTCATCTCTAAAGAAATCATGATTAGTGCATCAATGACTCGATATTCACACTCCATGCTTCGCTCTTTCTTTGCCAATATCATGAATCAACAAAAACTTCCGCTACTCTGATATGAAGGAATCATGATCCAGAATGTGAGCATGTCGGTCCGAAAGTCACATCATCACATAATATCAACACCACAAAGGAAGAGTCAGTGATTTAATGTGACTGATGATCTCAAAGCTGGCTCAAAACACATTATCATGTGGATCAGCCCCATAACCTCCACGAAATATGCATTGAAGATGAACAATGATGTAATCACCACAGAACCATAGTATTTGAATTCTTTAATGAAGCAAAGTCTATGAGCTCAAGAACAAAGTCAATAATAGAATGCTAGGATTCAAAATGTAAAACATGGGGTGACCTCCCTTAGGGGGAGATTGTTAGGAATTAGAAAATTCCATAGTAAAGAGTCGGTCACCCCAAGTGTTATCTAGCATAAGTTAGCTCGTAGACATATCGTTAGTTACGTTATTTACTATTTTATTAGTTAGTTATTAGTCTAGTTTAGCATAGTGCAAAACCGTGGAGGAAGGACGGGTCTTTACCCACTGTATACCTGATCCACAGGCCGTCAGGAGGTCGTTTATTTTGTAACCTATAAATACCCTCTACCTTGCAAGGTAGAGGTTGGATATTCACGGAATCTAACCTTCCATGAGTTTTCTCTTACTAGAACATCTCCCTTCTCTCTCAAAACTTATATATGCCACTATTGCTTATTGTTTAATGAGATTATGAAATCCTATATTCTACACAACCTTCAGGACGTGACAGATCCTGAAAAATTTTAAAAACCAGATTAATGGATATGTCTTTAAGCTGTCTGTTTGTAAAAATAGTTCTGCTATACCTCTACCCATCTTTCCAACTGATTATCTTCACCACATGGGGAATTAATCTCTTTTCTCTGTCTTTTGGAACGCCGTTTCGACAATTGTGGAGTCGTGGGAGGGAGGTTCACGTATGGGTCCTGCAAACACTTGCCTACCTACTTTGACCTTTTTGAGTCAACATCTTCTTTCAAAACAGGAGTACTCTCTTGGGTAACTTTCTCCTTACTCTCTTGGGTAACTTTGGGCTTTCTACTATTCTTTATTGTTGGGCCATTATAAGGTGACAATAGAGCCTTGCTTGCATTTCTCTTCCTTTTACCATGCATGAAAACATCCTGTATGCAAAGTTCATCATTGAAATAACATCGAATTTTGAAGTACATATGGTAACTTTGATAAACAATGTAGTTGTCCCTCAAAAGTTGTAGTCAAAGGCTTATTGGCTTGTCCTTCAGAATCTGAAACAGCTTGTGTGTTTTTCAGAGAATTATAAAAAATGGCATTTCTTGCTTTCTCAGCATCACTATCAATTTTGTCAAGTACCGCCTTGGTTGCGGTCTCATTTACAACCACTAACACACCCCCGCTTACTTTCTCATTAACGTGGCCATCAACATTGTATGCTTCATTATGAATAACCAACTCACGTAATTTCTCGTTAACATTCCCATCGCCATCCTTATTCTCTTCAACATGATTCATATGATCATCCCCATCATGCTATTTGTGACCTTTGCTTCACTTACTTCGACCATCATGAGAATCTATAATGTTATTTTGATTACCTTGAACCGCTCTACTGATTTCTGAAACATTTAACACTCCTTCACTTACTTTCTCACGATCATGAGAATCTATATCAGTAGCATTGGAATAAACAATGTTATTTTCATTACCTTGAACCCCCTCTACAGATTTCTCATCCACATTTAACACTTCCTCACTTACTTTCTCACGATCATGAGAATGTTGATCAGTGGCATTGCAATCGACAATGTCATTTTCATCACCTTGAACCCCCTCTACAGATTTATCATCCAAATTTAAAACTCCTTCACTTACTTTCTCACGATCATGATAATCTATAATAGTAGCATTGCAATCAAAAATGTTATTTTCATTACCTTGAACCGCCCCTCCAGATTTATCGTCAACGTTAGACACACATTCACTTACTTTCTCAGTAACATTGGAATCATGAGCATGTATCTCAGTAGCTTGAACCGCCTCTCCGGGTTTATCATCAACTTTTACCACTACCTCACTTGGTGTTTCGCCATCTTCCTTGTTTTCAGCAGCCTTTTGTTCATCTTGCTTCGGCTGTTGATCCTGGAATTCCAAAGATCCACTGTAATTATACAAGAAAAACACAACTATAATAGATGACCAAATGTAGCAAACATCTGTAGATAGTGCAGGTGAAATTAATATATACGTGCTTCAACAAACCGATTGAGAAATTTTTGATTCAAATTAGGTAAATTCATATGTGGGATCATCATCACGGAATGTGATCAACTACAAGCAATGGTTCGTCTGGAAGACATATATCCTCAAGCTGCGACATAACTGATGGATAAGTGGTAGGGTCTATATAATTAAGCCCACCTTGTTCGTTATCGCATGATTGATCAGGTTCTGGGCTAAAGTTCTATAGTTAACAAAGCTGATTTAGGTATGCAACAAAATAAAGATAAAAAAAAAGTACTATTACGGGGAACATAACCATTTTATAATCAGCCGCATGAACATCATGACAATGAAGATCAACCAAAATAGGGCTACCATTCCGAGTTTCATTATGAATTGGACTTAAAGTCTGAATTTCCATGGCATTTTGGCCAAAACAATCGTCATCCGATTTGTAGAGCATATGAGTTGAAGTCTGAAATTTAAAATATACAATCAATTATACTACTAAAGAAAAGAGACTTAAATGATTACCAAATATTAAAGGAGATTACCATGGCATCTTTGGAAGCTAAATTTTCATCAACACATTGCCTTATTTGCAATTGTTCGTGAATAACCATTGACGTCTGTACATAAATATATATAATCCATTAGTTGGTAAAAAAAATATTACTATCTAAATGGTGTTGATTAAAAATGAATGTAAAGAGCATGTTCACCGTTGGACGTTGTATCTTTAGAGCTTCCTCAACAACGGCAATTCTATTTTTAATATCATTAAGGACCTCCACATTGGCTCCAGGTTTATAGATCATAGATACAAGTGCCTTCAATGCCTCAACCTCGGCATGTATGTCTAGATGATTGGAACTTTGATCTTTGGCAGTTACTGGCACATCTTTATCAGCTAAGGCCACCTCTTTATCGATTCTCGCGACCTCTTTATGAGCTTGCAACTTCATGTACCAAAAGCAAGATCGAAGCAGAATGTGCGGTGAATAGTCGCATAAGCGAGGTAGTTGATCTGGATGAAAAAGAAATTATACAAAATGTGAAACTTACATCATTAGTGGGATCATCGGGTAATTGTTTTTCTAGACTATCCAACTCGCTAAAATAAGCATTACTAGGTGTAAACCATGGTTGTAACCTTTACGCATTTGTTGGAACAAGATCCAATACTGGATTCGAACCCTAGTAAACAAACAATTATAAAGTAAAAAACAAATATAAATAAGTAGTTACTTATTTGACAAATACAAACAAATGGAAATGCTTACAGGACCAAAAAGTTTGCTATAATCGCATTTGGCAAATGTTTTACCCTTTGACCAAGAAAGACAACGTGGTATCTTTGTCGGGTCTTTGGACCACCATGAACTGCTATTCGGATAACTCTCAAGAATCCATATCTAAAATAAACGAAAACAATCAAAGTAATGTACAATGAAAAGCAGTAAAACAAATTTGTATCCAAATACTGATATGTTCATAAATGTCTACAAATCGAACCTTAAAAGCCAAGAGAAAGCCACAAATATTATATGTTGCGGGTTTAGAAGGGTTTTCTTGCAATTTCTCTTTGTAGTGGCGTTGTAATCTTAGGGGTACCACATTGGCTAAATTTTTGTAAAACGTCTCCACAAGAACTCTCCCATGGATATGCATTCCATGCCCCAAAATCCTCAACTAATTGCAACAAATGATTGTGAACGATGTACCAAGGTCCACGACCTATGAACACGACCTCAGCGACTATCAACATACACACTCTTACCGCATCCTCATCCGATAACTTTAAAAATTGTGTATCGTTCTCAAACTTACAGTTACCTTTCTTAGAAATTGTTTTTCAGGAAAGACACGCAAACCAAAAGGACTGCGCTCAATTTCTACAGTGGCAGGCAAAGTACCGAAACAAAATCCGGTCATCAATAGAAACTCTCCATGACCGAATTTCAATAAATTATTCCCAATTTTGTATAAAATGGGGGGACAAGAATCAAGCAGTTTGTCGATATATACTTGGTGTTGTAAAACGAAATTCACCATATGATTGCCTTTACCTTGTTTAGGAATATCTAACCATGACCCATAAACATTGCTCTAAACAACCTCATTCGATCTGGATTGCTTAACAACTTAGACTTAATATCTGAAAGCAACTTAACCTGGGAACGAACCGTTACCTTAGCATCAAAATATTGCGCAATGTAAGCCATTTGGGAGTTTAATTGACTGACTAATTAGGGTTTGAGTTAGGGTTTCAGTTACCGAACGAGTTGATTTCACTTTTTGATTTGTTTTTTTGGGGTAGTAGAGGTTGGTGTGTGTGTTTGTGTGTGTGGGTAAAAATTAAAAAAAGGGTAAAAATTTAAAAAAGTGTAAAAGTTATGTAAAAAAGTACTAAAAGGTACAAAATTATAAAGTAATAAAAGCCACTAATATTTTTTAAACTTAGAAATCATTCAAGACGTTGAATGAGCTAAAGTTAAAAAAACATTTTAGTAAGTTTGACTTTTTTTACTAAAGGACAAAAATAATTTATGAGAATCTTAAAAAGTCATTCAGATTCGATTATTATCTTTAGCATATTTGTTACATGTCAGAAAACAATCATTGGGTACACAAATGTCGAGGGACACTTGGCAATCTGAGATTAAAAGTAGAAAAGTCGCAAATCTCAAGGTCTATTTAAGAGATACGCCAATTTTTTTTCCTAAAAAAGTGTTGCCACCTTGAGCAAAAGGTGTAGTGCCAAAATTAGCCCTCTCATTTATATCAATTGTAAGTTGGAAGCTTAACAAGAAGTTGCAGTAGAAGTGATAGAGTGTAAATGCAAGCATGATTAATAATAAAACGACTCGTCTCAATTTTGTCCATCCAGTGTGTTCTTCTCATTTCTGTTATGCTTGCATTAATGAATTGATTATAAGACCAAATTGCTTTGGTTAACTCATCATTGATGTCTACAAAATTTTATATTCTCTTATATATTCTTCAAAGGAAAAAAAACGTTATGATGCAGGTAAAGAAGGTTTGGGTGGTGCTAGTCAAAATTTTATATTCTCTCACTATCAACTTTTATAGCTTTTATGGAAAAAAAACGAGGAAAGTATGGATGGTAAATGACTACTTTGTAGTAATTATTTTGGTCAGTCAATGGCAAGTAAACGCAGGCGCCAACATCTTTTGACTTTTAACTTTTCAAGCACGTACATTTCATCAAGCAATTTCGTGTAAATGACTATGTAACTTCCACATTTGTGGGCCACGGCAGAAAATAACAATAAATAATACTGCTATTACTACTTAACTTTAGCTTCATGTTTGGTTAGAGGAGATTTCACTTGAAGTCCGTTTTCTTATAGGGTGAGATATCCACACCCTCCCATAAGGAGGATATCCGTCGTTAAATCGTTGTCGAACATGCGGTGTCGTCATGAGTTATGCAGTTTGACCAAAAGCTATTGATCATGTGACAATACAGGGAGGGTATGTATATCACATCCCTTTCTCATAATGCAAGTAGCCTTGTGGATACTGCAGTTCCGTACAACTTTGGCTTCGTGAACACAATAGACAACTTTGGCTTCGTGAACACAATAGCAGTTTATTACCAAAAGAAATCATTGGGTGGTCCGTCCTTATTGGTTGTTGATTGGAAGTAGTGCATTCTTTGGCTCCAATAGTAAGGGACATTTAATAAGTCCAAACTACAGGTACCACTACTAGAAAAAATGGCGTTAGAACAATTATTTTTTAATGATAGAAATCGTTCTTAAATTATGCATTTAGCATTTAATTTTAGCAACAAAATTGTTAACAAAGTTGCTATATTTTTTAGACAAAAAAATTAGTTGGTATTTTTAACAAATGACCATAAATATTTATATTAATTTAGCGACATTAAGCAATTCGTTGCATTAAAATTAGCACGGTCTATTTGAGAATGCAACAAAATTGCTAGTGGTTCTAAATTATGACAAATATTTATGATCTTTTGTGAAGTACCAACTAATTTTTTTTGTTGTTAAAAAAATTACAACCTTGTCAACAATTTAGTTGCTAAAATTAGATGTTAAATGCACAATTTAGCAACGATTTCTCTATTGTTTCTGAAAAAATTGTTGCTAATGGCATTTTTTCTAGTAGTGTACACACATATTTGAATGACGATTGACGTGGAATTAAAAAGTCCAAAGTTTTATTCATTCTGGACAGAGTATAGATCATGATAAGTATAGCTTTATACCTCATATCTCAAAATATGACTGGGGTCCAAGGTTATAGTTTTGGAAATTGTTACAGATGTACTTCTGAGTCAAATTAATGAAGCAATTCTTGTTTCTAAACCAATAAATTGTGTTACACGATATTTGCATGTGATGCCCAAAACATAAAAGGGCCAGATGAAAGTGGTGGCTAGTGAATTGTAGACTAAGATGAGTTTACTTTGAAAGTCCACACTAGTAGACAACAACATTAAAGTTAAAACCCTACCTCCAATTGGAAGTCTGCTTAAACTCTCATATATTTAAAAAAAAAGTTGGTCATAAGCAGTTGTATCCCACAGTCATATATAGACATTTCCTCCATCAGAGCATGAGGTATGGCAACGAGATCCGCTCGCCAGTCCGAGGTGGAGGCCTCGCCACTCGCCGCCGAACCTCGCTGCCACACCAGCTCAACTCGCCGCCATGCTGATCGCCGCTCCCACAACACACTAAAGACAAATGAAATTTTGGAATATATCCGTTGAAAAATATGGAAAAGAAATAAAATGAGGGTGGGTGGGGCCCAAGTGAAGAGGTTGAGGTTAGTTGTGAACGGAGGGTATTTTTAAATGGGTGTGTTGAAATGATGTGACATCCGTGGGGCCCAAGTGAAGAGAAGTGGCTTAGTTGCCATACCTCATGCTCTCATTTTATTTCTTCAGTAATCTTTCACTGTATTGACAATGACAGTATGATCTATTTGTTTCCTGTGTAAATTATTTCAAGTATTTGACCTTTTACACGTGAATGATAATTTTAAATACATATGTATAACTCTTATTAACACATAATGCATCAATCACGATACAGGCATATATCTCAGTTTAGTAAATCAACAGAAAAACTCACATTAGTTATAAATCGTTCTCATATTCCATTAACAAGGCATGACCATGACTTCTATCATCCTAAAGGATTCTGTAGTAAACCATACTTGCATATTTATACATTAGTCGTCATCCTTTCACCTTTATGTATTTATTTCTTAGTTCTTACTCATTTGCTTCTCGTGTAAGAGAAATGGAGCTAACCCTTTTTATACCAGTATAATGCTAGGTCATTAGACCTAAAGTTTCTAGATTGCCACTCATAAGAAATATAGGATATGTGTCTTCGTTCAATTTGAGCTTGGTGTCCATGTTGATGAGTAATCAAGTTCATTAATATAACTAGACTTGCTCACTAAGCTTTACTTACACTGTGTTCTCAAGTTAAGTAAAAGGGAGGAATGAAAGTGAAAGTGATAAAATATGTGTTCTCTAGTTTTTTCTTAGGAAGTAAACTGAGTGAAAGTGAATATATTTTAGTTATAAAATATTCACCTCACTTTTGGGATGAAAGTGACTTTACTTCCTCTCACTTACTTTACTTTATCTTTCTTTCACTTTCTTCATTTTTTTTTTTCTTAAGAACACAGTGTTATTTTGTGCTACTATATTATACTAGTTTTAAGCTTATCAATTTGTACCTTAACTATTTAGATAAAACAACTTTATGCATTTTAAGTGTCCTATTAATTATAAGCGTACACGCGTAATTAGTTTTAGACAAACTCGTAAACAAAGTTATTTACATTACTTGATCGAAAATTGGGTCGTTACAGTGTTCGCGTCTATAAGTATAATTTTTTTTTTGTGAGGAGTTCACGTGAGGTGTAGAAGAGAGCAAAGATAACCATAACCAATCAATATATTACTCCGTTTTGTTTATAGTTGCCGGATCAAATGACTTGTAAAATTGAGGTCGTCTAGCTTTGGATAAATGCAAGTTCATGACTAGGTTTGTTTAAGAGTCTTCATACAAACATAGAAAGAACATTATAACTGAGGATTTAAAGTCATAGATAAATGTAAAGATTGTGAGTAAGTTCATTTGCATCTACAAGAATATTGTGATAAACTAAACATTGACCCACCATATTTTGATAAACTAGTAGACCCACATCATACGCTTATAAATGAAACTAGAACACAAACATATTCTCCATCATAGCAACTGCAAGAATATTCTTGTATTGAAAACTAGACCACAATCATATTCTCCATCATATTATTATGAGTATTTCAATATCTAGTGTCTTTTTTCTTTTCCTAATTTTCACAATGTTTGCCTATTCCACTTCTTATTTGAATAAAAATATTCATAAATGCCCTAAAAAACAGAGTCAAGCTTTGCTTCTCTTTAAACATAACCTTTCCTCCATCAATTCCTCCACATACGATTACTGTTATGATGTGTTAGGTTCTGATTATCATCCAAAAATGATGAGCTGGAATACAAGTACTGATTGTTGTAAGTGGGATGGAGTTTATTGCGACGACTCCACCGGTGATGTCATCCGTCTCGATCTCCGTTGCGGAATGCTACAAGGTACACTTCATCCTGACAGCTCCCTCTTCAACCTCACACACCTTACTTATCTTGATTTGGGATATAACCAACTTAATGGGACATTGCCATCTAGGCTGTTTACTTCCCCCTCTTTAGAAATTCTCTATTTAGATAATAACATGTTCAGTGGAAATGTTCCTTTTGAGTCATTTGCTCTTCCATCATTAAAAGAGTTATACCTCCATCACAATCCAAATACCTCCATCACAAAAAAAAAAAAAAAAAAATACCTCCATCACAATCAGTTAGGTGGCCAAATTGATGTGCAAACATTTCCACAACTCACCAACCTCACTGACCTAGGCCTTTCATATAATAATTTTAGTGGTGAATTGGAGTTGGATAAATTGTTATCAAGCCTCACAAACCTTTCTTATCTCCATCTCTCTTACAGTGGTTTCTCTGTTACAACAAAGAATACCAATCACTATGTCAACCCTCGGTTTAGTATCTTCGCATTGGCCTCTTGCAAGCTAAAGGTGTTTCCGAATTCACTTCGATCCATGAAACAACTTCGTCAATTAGATCTCTCTAGCAACGAAATCAGTGGCCAAATTCCTCATTGGGCAGGGGAGATTGGAGGTAATGAGTTATGGCGTTTGAATCTCTCACATAACTTCATAACAGGCTTGCCACAGTTTCAATGGTATGGACTATCTAAACTTTATCTACAGTCCAACTTGATTGAGGGGCCATTTCCTCCATCAATTTGCAGCATGAGTGGTCTATGGTATTTGGATATGTCCAATAATAGCTTTGGTGGGTTGATTCCACAATGCTTTGGAAATATCAGCTCGTATATTAGAATGATAGATATGGGGAATAATAGCTTTCAAGGAACAATTCCAAATGTATATGAGGATTGTGGAAGTTTAGAAGGGCTTATTTTAAAAGGAAATCAATTAAGCGGAGAGCTGCCAATTTCCTTGTCCAATTGTCAATCCTTGAAAGTAGTTGATTTGGGAAACAACCACTTGAATGGTACATTCCCTGGTTGGTTAGGAGATCTTCCAAATTTGCAGGCTCTTGTCCTCAAATCAAACAACTTTCATGGTCACATTCAACCCTCTTCAACTGTTGAATCCCCCTTTCCAAGTCTTCTAGTTCTTGACTTATCTCATAATGGGTTTGTAGGTCAACTCCCTGCAAAATATTTTCAAAATTTCAATTCCATGAAGAATGTGGTGAAAAACAGCACAAAACCAGAATATTTGTCCACGGGTGGAATGTATTACTCATTCGTCGTTGCGGTGAAAGGGGTGAATCTAGATTTTCCACAAATTTCGGTTGATTACACAATTATTCATCTGTCCAATAACACATTTAAAGGAGAGATCCCAGACGTTATTGGTGGTCTTAATTCGTTAATAGTGCTCAACTTGTCCCACAACAGCCTCATTGGTCCAATTCCACATGCTCTGGGGAGTCTCACAGAGATAGAGTCGTTAGACCTATCTTCGAACCAACTCTCAGGAGAGATCCCACAAAGTCTTGCAGGAATCAACACTCTTGAAGTTTTATATCTCTCGCAAAACCGTCTCGTGGGCCGTATTCCAGATGGAACACAATTTAACACATTTGAAGAGAAATCTTTTGAAGGGAATCCGGGACTATGTGGTCTTCCGATGACCAAAAAGTGCAGCGAGCATACACACAAACAAGAGCTTGAATCACATGAGGACACTGGATTTACATGGGAAGTAGTGACGTTGGGATATGGATGTGGGACCTTACTTGGATTGGTGATGGGATATCTAATGTTGTCAACAAGAAAAGTCAAGTGGTTCAACGCAATTGCTGATGCAACAGAGTTTGGTCTTGAAGAAGAAGAAGACATGTTTATATCGGAAATGACGTTAGATAATCAAAGGTGCGATATTTCATATGTTTACTTATTTAATCAAATTTTGCAAAATCCCTTACTCTATAAATTTTCTTGCTCTAAATTAATTTGTGATACAGGTATAGGAGTTTGGGGCCGAGCTGGGACTTTTTAAGTTATGCTGTCGTATATAAGCTTATGTGAATTATGATGTTTGTGTGTTGTCTCTTTGAATTATTGTTGTATGTATTTAACAATAAATTTACTTTGGTCACTGTATGACCTTAATGGAAATTCAGTAATTTTTTTTGTTATTTTGTTGATTATAAAACCATTGCAGATAGAGATATAAATACTATATAATCAACTGACAACTGTAATAAGTTGTATCGCTTTGCTTTTGGTAAAATATATGCTTCTCATATCTATCAATTTTAAGTTGCGGTAGAAATTAATATGTGAAAATGAAAGCTTAATTACTAATAACATGTGTTATGGTATATATACTTTGACCATCCATTGCGTTTTTGTGTTCTGCATATTAGTAAAGTAACAAATCAGATGTTTCTGATGTGATAACTTAGAATTTGAGGTTAAGTTGCATTGTATAAGGCCATACAAGACAATGCTAGTGACCCTGCTGCTGTTACGCAGATGTGTACTTCCCCATATTTTCTTCAAATCACAAAATTTGTGCATTAACTGCTACATGTTATCCTTTTAATGCTAAAGAGTAATGATTGCTTGCGTTCAGTCAATAACAAACTGGTATGTCTTTTCAGGATCCAAATATTATCTATAATTGGTAGAATTTAATGTTTGGCAATTACTTATCGACAGCTAAAAAGACCATTTGTGGACTGTCGAGTTTTCCATTATTATCGGAAGAGGATATTTTGAGGCACTGTTTGAGAAAAATTCGTCACATGCAAAGTCTCGCTCTAGATTGCTATATGTTTGGTTGGAGGTGATTTCACTTGAAGCTCGATATTTCATAATGCAAGTAGCCTTGTGGATACTACAGTTCCGTACAGCTTTAGCTCTATAAACAAGTCCCGCTGTTATAGTTCACTTATGTTATTGTGTTGTATTTCCGGCCTTGAAGACAAGCGATATGTATGTCGAGTAAATAACACATGGTTACATCTTTTACCATCTAATTTTATTGGCCTTTTGTTCTGATTCTGAAAGATGAGTACTTTTTTTGCTTTTCTGTTACAGCAGTTGTGAGATAATTTAGAAATTAGTTGACAGTTTAGTTGATGACCTAATGGTACACTATATAGCACACTTTCTGACCTATCAAACAACCTAAGTTGTATACGGTCATGAATAATATAAGAAAAAGCCAAGTTTCAGGGTTTGTGATGCAAATTGTTTAAAACATTGTCATAGGCTGTGAAGATATATCCGTAACAGGAATACAGTGTATCAAAAACCTTAGAAGGGGCACAAGATGACTGAGGCAATGACAATAAAACTAGCGGTCTGAAAATGGTGAGCGGGTCAGGTAATGGGTCAAAATGAGTTTGGTTCACGGGTTGAACCGTTACTTTTTACCAATTCCCCCTCTATCCCTTTTTTGGATTACTGAAATTTCAGAATATAATATCTGTTATATGCCTATTTCTAAAACCAAAGGTAACAAACAGGTGTGGAAAATAAAAGTTATAGCCGATTTTGTTTATTACTAATTTGGTATAAACTTGACCTGAAAAGTCTAATGTTTTACCCTTAGGTAATCTTGTACTTGTGTGGCTGAACCTTCAATATAATTCGTCATGTTTCTATTATTTTGATGGTCATGGGATACTTGCCTTTAGCAAAAGTATTATGACATAACTTGTAGCATGGCTATGCTGCTCATTAATACCAAGAATAATTTGTTAGATAAGAGCTCCAGTCGTGCGCTTTAGCAAAAGCTTGTTTTGTACTTCACTGGAGCCACAAACATACTCTACACTTTTGGTGGACACGATGTCACAGTGTTAGTATTCAGTCCTAAATTAAAGTTTAGTTTTCCTTTTCTAGTCAATTTAGGTTAATAGTGGCTTGAGTTACATGTTTATTGCAGTGAAATAATGCACGCGATGTGGAAGCCACAGAAATTTAATTACATATATCTGTTTGCAACATTATATGTGTTCACATTAACACTCGCATCAGCTTCTGCAATGTATTGGGCCTTTGGTGATCAACTTTTAAACCACTCCAATGCTTTTTCCCTTATGCCAAAAATTGGTATCGAGAGCTAGGTTGGAAGGGATTACAACCAGAAGTCGACTAGCAGACTAGGGCTGGAAGTCGAACAATCTACACCTGTAACCTACAAAAGGCGTTCAAGAAGGATGGTGCAAGGCGAATCAAGTCAACCACCTCCTGTCGAACATTCTAAAACGGCTCTTCAATGTCCAATGTTAACAAGCACAAATTATAACATATGGGCAATAAGAGTCAAAGCGGTATTCCGAGTCCATGGAATACTCGATGCACAAGTTGTTGCTAAGCAAGATCACATGGCGATGGCGTTACTCTTCCAGGCGATTCGGAAGAACTTGTTTTCAAGTTTCACAATTCAACACGACCAAAGAAATGCGGGGAGCTTTGAAGACCGGTATGTGGGTGTTGATCGGGTTCGAGGCAAGGTTGCAAACCTTGGAGACGGAATTGAAGCCTTAAAGATGAAGGTCAATGAATCGGTCGATGACTTGGCGGCTAGGGTGGGCAAAATTATGGCAAGTAAGCGACTTGGGAGCAGTTTATGAAGACAAGAAACTCGTTAAGACTGCTTGCATCCGTTCCGGATAGGTATGTTGCAATTGTTGCCTCGATAGAACAATTTCTCGACTTGAATACTATGTCTTTTCAAGAAGCAATTGGACGGTTGAAAGCTTTGAAGGAAGAATGAAGGGTGTTGACACCACTTACGAAGATCAAGGCAAGTTGATGTTCGGAAGGGTGAAAGATATGATAAGAAAGGTCGAGGAAGGAATTCCTCGGTGGCAATGGTAAAGGTCAAAACTTTTCTTCTCAAAACAAATCTCGTGGTAGTGGTCGAGCTAATAACCACAACCGTGGAAACCAAAACAACTCGGGAGCAATACGGATCAAAGAAGAACAAAAGTCGAGACCTTTCAAAGATTCAATGCTTGAGATGTGGCGAATATGGTCACTTTGCTTCTTGCCGTGAGCGAGTGAGCAGGAAGAAAAACATGAAGCAAACCTTTTGAAAGCGGAGGATGATGATGACCGACACTTTTATGATGAAAAGCGTTCAAGAAGTAGTTTTCTTGAATGAAGAAAGATTATCCCAAACCAATTGAATACTAAGCCAAGCGAGGAAGACACTTGGTATTTGGATAATGGAGCAAGTAATCACATAGCGGGGATCCGAGAATACTTTTCGGAGTTGAATGAGAATATCTCCGTGAGTGAAGTTTGGTGATAACTCACATCGAGATAAAGGAAGGGTTCGATAATCATTGAAGGGAAAGCGGGTGAGCAGCGGTTAATCACTGGAGTCTATTACCTACCCGAGCTAAAAGCAACATAATTAGTCTTGGGCAAGCTACGAAGGCGGATGTGACATTCGTATGAAAGGTAATCTTCTTACTATGCGTGACTCAGATGGCAAGCTTCTGATGAAGGTTCCTAGAACAAGTAATAGACTTTACAAGATAAAGCTCCAAGTTGGAAGTCCGGTGTGTCTAAAAGCAAAGATGGAAGATGATGCTTGGTTATGGCATGCTAGGATGGGTCACATTAATTTCGAGACGATGGAATTAATGGCAAGGAAGGGCATGGTTGAAAAGTTGCCAATAATTCATCAAGAGAACAAGTTGTGTGAATCTTGTTTGGTAGGAAAACAAACCAAGAAGTCGTTTCCTAAGCGTGAAATTTAAGGCAACATTCTCTTCAACTTATACATGCCGACCTATGTGGACCAATTTCTCCACCATCCATAGCACCAAAGCAGTACATATTTGTTCTTATTGATGACTTCTCACGGTTTATGTGGACTTTTACCTTGAAGGAAAAAGGTGAGGCATTTGAATACTTCAAAAATTCAAAGCTTTAGTTGAGAAGAAGTCGGGAAGGAAGATTATAACCCTAAGGACCGATAGAGGAGGTGAGTTCACTTCAAAAATTTACCAACTTTTGTGAAAGCGAGGTATAACAAGACATTTAACCGCTCCTACACACCGCAACAAAATGGAGTCGTGGAAAGCGCGAACAGTACTCTTATGGGAATGACTAGAAGCATCTTGAAAGCACGAGGCGTACCAAACTACATGTGGGGTGAAGGAGTTAGACACGCTACATTCTTGATTAATAGAGTTTCAACGCGAGCTCTAGTTAATCAAACTCCATCTGAGGCTTTCAAAGGAAAAAAGCCTAACTTGGAGGGTTTGCGGGTATTTGGATGTGTGGCTTATGCAGCGGGAACAAGGCCATATTTACATAAGTTAGGCGACAGTCAACACGACTCATTTACATCGGAAGCGAGCCGGTACAAAAGGTTTTATTGTTCAATCAAAACTAAAGAAGATAGTGGTATGTCGTGATGCGGAGTTTAATGAGGAACTTGGCTGGAAGTATGTTGCTGGAAGCGAAACACACGAGCTAAACCCAGGTATGTTTATCATAGAATGGCATGGTTCTATTGATACGGGTTGTGGCTTTGTAAACCCAGGTGTGACCAATGAGGTAGAGGCTGAAGAACAAGAAGCTGAAAATCAACATGATGCTGATGAAATTCAACCAGTCAATACCGAACAAGAAGATCAAATAGTCTATGTAGATGATCTCTTAGTAACCAGTTCGAAGCTTAGCGAAATTGGTGAATTTAAGAGACAAATGCAAGAAAGGTTCGATATGAGTGATTTGGGAAAATTGAGCTATTATCTTGGCATTGAAGTAAAGCAAGAGGATTCAAGTATCTCAATAAGTCAAGAAAGCTATGCAAAGAAGATCTTGAAAGATCTTTGGGATGCATGAAGCGAATCCTACTCAATGTCCATTAGAACACGGAATGAAGTTAAGCATGGACAAGGAAGGAAAACCGGTTGATGCAACTTTGTATGAGCGACTAGTTGGTTGTTTAAGGTACTTACTACACACGACTGATTTATCTTATTCGGTTGGTTTGGTTAGTGGTTACATGCAAGAACCAAAAGAATCACATATGGCATTTGTGAAACAAATCTGCGGTATATCCAAGGTAGTTTGAATTTTGGAATCGATACAACCAAGATAAAACCAAGGAGCTAGTGGGGTTTAGTGATAGTAGTTTTGCTATGGACCAAGATGATGGTGAAGCACAACCAGGCACGTATTTATCTAGGTAAATCACCTATCACTGGTGCTCACAAAAGCAAAACACGGTGGATCTATCGTCTTGTGAAGCCGAGTTCATGGTCGCAACTTCACCGCGTGTCAAGGGATATGGTTACGTGGGTTGTTGAGTGAAATAACCGGAATGGAAGAAAGTGGTGGTCTTATTTGTTGACAACAAATCGGCTATTGCACTTATGAAAATCCGGTCTTTCACGGGAGAAGCAAGCATATAAACACACGTTATCATTTTATCCAGAGTGTGTTGAAAGAGACCAAGTACAAGTTGAGTTTGTAAGAGGTGAGTTGCAGCGTCGATATTACGACGAAAGCTCTCGCAAGGATTAAGTTCAAGGAGATGCAAGAGTTACTCAGAGTTGAAGACCTACCTATCTCGAGTCAGAAATTAGGGGGGTGAATGTTGGCATAATGTCTGACCGAGCAGATGGAAGACAAATAGATTCCAAGCATATGGACGTTTACAATTCTAGTTTAATTAGGACTCCTTATTTGTTAAGGACTATCTTGCTTTATTAGAATTGTAGTAGGATTAGAAAGCATATTCTAAACACCTATATATACCAGCCGAGCTTGTGGTTGTGTGTATGATAAAAACCGATCAGTTGTTTGAGCTTATATTTTCTGATTAAAGGAAAGCATATTCCAAGGAAAACTTGTGCGTGATTGTTTGTGATTGTTCGAGTTTATTTTTTGTTCTTGTTTGATGCGTGTGAATCAAGACACGTAGTTTATAATGACCGTTGTCCTTATGCTCATCCATCGGTATAAGCGCTTGAATGGTTAAGTGACTTACTACAATTTGTTTGATTACGTGTTGACCGATTTGTGTTTCTTTTGCTTGGCTTATCTTTTGCGGTTTATAACATTTGGTTTCGTGTACTCATTTGTACTTTGTGTGGGAGAAAGTAGTGGGAATGCATGATACAAAGAGCATATGTTTACGGGCATTGGCTAGGTTGCAGTTGTGATTCCAATTCAGTTCCTAGCCATCATCTTCCCCTTTTTGGTCCAATCAATTAAATTTGTTGGGGCTTTGTTGGTTAGCTTCACTTGTCTATATTATCCCGCTCTAGCCCATATGCTTACTTACCGAAAGGCTTATGCTCTCCGGGTAATCCATCCATACTTGTCACTAAAATCTCAATTTCTAGTAGATCTGGACTAAGAAACCCAGGGTAATCAAAATTAGAGGTGAAAATGGGCAGGTTGAGTTACAAGGCAAAATTAGTTTGATTAAAACGGGTAAGTTTTGATACAGGTAAAAACAAGCTGGGTTGGTTAACCTTAGTTGGTCATTAACCAATCAGTGTCTCAAATATGTTATTTATAAAATAATCCAAGTTTTTACATTCGACTTGTTAGACCTGTTAGAGATAAAACCTAACCTCAACCGACCCATTCACAAGTGATCGGGTCAAAATCGTGATCTCTAGTACTCAAATAAAATCTGCATATAGGTTGGTGATTTTGTTTTAATTGTGAAATGGGTTTTTAGGCTGCAAGTACTATACAATACATATGGAAAACCGAATAAATAGATCACATCACATGAATATTTTCGAGATTAGAAATGTACCTTCGTTCATACCTTTATAATTAAGTGGTTGAAAGTGGGAAAAGACCAAGTTTGGTGACATTTCAAGTGCAGGCTAAAATGGCTTGATGAACCGTTCCGTTCGCCACGCTTTGCCCCATTTATGCATTAGTGACGGTCACATTCTTCTTGCACTTAATCAATCTAAACATTGGTGGCTCGATGACCCCATTCGCGTTACAAACCTAACCTTATATTGAGTGGCTCACCTTAAGCTTGTTGTATGCACAATCTCTGGAGAAGCCACCATTTTTACGCCTTCTTTGGACGGACCATGTACATTGTGAACATTTTCATCGTGGTTTGGGTTTTGTGATTGGTTTCGGTTGGAGGTGGGCCAATATGACAAATTTCATCAAACAAGTAGATACATTCGATTTATTTGCAAAGTGTTACCAATGCAAGCCTCCACCACCACTCCTCATAACCATTAAGTTTCATGATTTTGGTTCGTTGGTTGCTTTTCTTTGACATGGTCTTTTGTTTTAGTCTAGCTAATATATGATTCTAGTGTCTAAAATGGTCGGTGTTGAATTTATTTAGTTATGGTCGATATATAGCATAGGTTCGCTTTTACTTTGGTTGTGCAGTTTATGAGTCAATCCACTTAAAGTCGTTTTGATATTTGGGATGTTTAATGGTTTTGATATCTTTGTTGTTCGATGACCGGAATAATTTGTCTCTTAAATATAACTTGTTCGACTCAACAACCAACCTGAAGCCCACTCACGACTCATAGACTTGTTGGTTTATGGATATATTTAATATGTATGACGGATTCGAACTTGAGACCACGAGATTGCACACTTTACGTATGAGACTCGATGTTTAAATAATTAATATAAAATATTATGTTTAATTATTAAATTACAATAAACGACTAAGCGGCGATAAGCACTTATCGAAAGTGACTATTGGTCGTTAAATGTCAACGGATATGAAAAAAGTAAACAAGCCAAGAGAAGGTTTTAGGAACCTCTTTTGGGCTTGTTTTTCTTAGAAACTATGGAATCCCACATCGGAAACCATAGTAATCTTGACATCTACCATAAGGCTATAAATACATCCTCATGTATTCATCCTTTGGTACACTTGATTTCATTAGAATGTCAAACTTCTTCTTTTCTTCCCTCTGACGAGTGAATCCCCATTGTAAGGGATTTACGAGTGACCTTGAGCTTAACAAAGGTGTTTGGTTATTCTATTGTGATCAAGAACTAGCATTCGCATCGAATCGCTAATAGTACGTGTGTAAAAAAACGTGGTGTAACACACTATTGTTGCATCAGTTGGTTTGAATTAAAAAACGGTAAGGGTCAATTCGTTAAACCACATAAACCCTAATTAGGGTTCTTGAATTGAAGAGATCTACCAATTGCAAGAGGTACGTTAAGCATCTTTCAGTTAATTAATTATTGTTATGATTCTAAGTCTTCCGCTGTGTGGTGTCTATATGATTCTATTTGTTTTCATATATCTTAAACTCAACGGTGGCATCACGAGCCTTGTATAACAAGTAATTAATCTTGAAACACATAAAATAAATAAACATGATTGTGTTATTAATTGTATCGTAGATCTAGGGTTTACAAAACCTAAACCCTAATTTTTTTTTAGGGGCGTTTTGGTGCCCTAGTTAGGGTTTGTAAACTTCGGTTTTAATTGGATTAGAAACCCTAGGTTGCATGCAATTTTATGTGTATTGCGTAACTCGTTTAATTGCATTAATTGTTAAGTGTGATTTATATCCATGATAATTACATGCATGTTTTATCATGGATCTGCTTTTATTGTATGTTTACTTGGTTAAGTAATATACACTAAATATTATGACAGATCTAAAATTGGGGAAGACCTCAATCATTATTATTTAATAAATTATGTGCTATGTAGTATATGTTTTAATTTTGACTTACGCAATCGATGAATCGATGCATGTGGCTCACCTTGTACATAGCTAAAAACGGGTGAAAGTCTTAATTAAATATATACATATTGACAGATCTAGAATTGATTATTAATAGGATTTAGCAAAAGGTTTGCATGTGGCTATTTGATATGCATGACTTATTATTATGTTATGCATTCATTGTTTATTTGTTTATTTTTAAATACTTGCTTGTTTGTTATGTGTAACAAGGGTATTTTATAAGAAAAATAAACTGACCTAGACAATGGTGAAACATGTATTTGTAAACATAGTAATCATAATCGTTTAATTGATTGAAGTTTTTTTGAAAAAAATAGTTAGAACGGCTCACCCATTAATGACAAACTGTGTGATGGGTACAAGGATGGTACGCATTAAAATCTTAAGGGTGAATTACTTTAAATTTTACGCGCCACTTTTGTGGTAATTATCCGAATAACTTGGGTCTTATGACTCATGCAGTAGTAGGATATAGTGGTAATTAAAGGTAATTCTTTAATTGGTGTAACTAATACCTCGATTATGGTTTGATGATGAAAAGCTTAAACATTAAAACAAGGATATAACTGTTTTAATAAAAACCTTATGCTACGAAGATGAATGCATGACATCTTTGTACATATTTGATTGACATCAAAATTATTACCATAATTTAAGTTGTATGCCATCCAATGAAATGGAAACACCTGAGATTACCTTTTATTTGCGTGAGAACGTGATTTAGATCGTAATCAAAGGGTAAAATATCCACGTGTCATGAGAACGGGCATGGATGATTTTGCAATTTCTTAAGTTGGACAACTTAATTGAGTTTTGTAGTGAGAACTGGCAACTCAAGGCATAAGATGGGAATAAAACATGTTTACATGGCAATTAAAATTGGCTAAATGTAAATCCCATAAATTTAGGAATTGCAATTTGAAAATTGGCAATTGAGGCTCGACTCATACCATTTTGAATAATTTCATTACTAACAGATCAACTGATGTGATGAAACTATGTCAATTTGGATCCTAGTTTTCAGTGAAAATTAAATGGTTATATGTTTATGAACCGTGGGTATTTAATTTTCTTGAAAAAGTTAATTATCAAAAATACTAAAATTGAATTTTGTAATTCTTTTGAATGTATTAATGTAACATTTAACCGTAAACGTGGTTTAGTCTTTTATTAGTAAATTGATCCATTCTGCTGTCAAACAAATGGTTGATCGAGAATAAATTTACCGAAAAGATAAACAAAGTCTCTTTTCCATGGGAGAAGAATGAGACTCAATCATATTCCTTTTCATGAATGAGAAAGGTAATAATAGGAACATTTGAATTGTCTAAATTCTAATGTAACTTATAGCAATGAATTGGACATCTTATTTTCCATAAAGATTTCATTACCCTCATTTGGTGAATGAATCCTTTTGTAACAAACATGAATGTTGGTTAACTAGAAAACATGTATGTGAGTTACTAAATTAGAAGCTAGACTAATTACCGCGAAAATTGGTAAAAGGCAAACTAGCATATTTTATCTAGTTGTTTTGCTTTAGCCTTTAAAGGTGCTACATACCAGTATGGGGATGGTAGGCCTGTTAAGAAAGAAATTGCATACCCAATTTTTCAAGTTAATAACATTGATGGATAACCCATCATTCATACAGTAGAATACACCTTTTAGTACCTTAGTAATGATTACATATGGTTCTTTAAAGGTGTAGGAAAGTAAAAATCAAGCAAGTTGTTTTCCTTTGGTTATGAAACACTTACAATGTTGTCAAATTCGATTGGGAGCATTTGTGTTGCATTCTTGAAGATGAAGTTGTTATAATGATTTCCAATTCAGTGGGAGCTACAAGCTTTGTTTCCTGTATAGTAACCCATATTATCTTCAAAGATAATTACTTTCCAATTGTAGACACTTATGTTTTTAAGGATAGTCATGTGCGTTTCCTTACTAAACAATATAGTCCTACATCTACTTGTTATATCTATGACACAAATCATATTAATCAAATAAACAAACGTTTGTCGTGTTGTTTATCTGCTACATGATGTTGTTCCATGCACAAGTGGGAGAAATCTTAATTGTGTGCAAGGTACAACACATATAAATATGATTTAAATGGATTCTCTTGAGCACAAGGTGTTGAGACTTAGTCCCAGATAGATCTTATGAGCCTAGAATGAGTATAGCTGTTCTGTGTAATCACAAAACAACTAAGGAGAACCTTTGCATGAATTGTATTTACGCGGAAAATAAATACAAGACACAAGAAGATAATAAACACAATAACTTGATCCTCATGGATCAATGTGAACAACTCTTAATGTTCTACAAGACTTACTTACACCCTTAGTCGATGGTTTCTTTTATAGCACAAGAAACCCGACATTACATAATCTTAAGCATTGAAAATATTATCACCTACTAAGCACTATAAAAGATATACATATTCTATTAACTTTACACATTGCTAATACACTCGGAAGATATGCATATCTATCAACTTCTGATTGCTAAGCACTTATACATATCTTACCTAATAAACTGATAAACTAATAAAGTGCACGATCGGAGGAAGCGCATACGATCGTGAAACCGAACCATAATGACTACCGGTGAAACCGTTGTATCGGACACGAATAACTATCGCTAGAAACTCTATCGTGAAACCAATTGTTTACATAATTCCTAACAATCCTCCCCTAAACTTGACTTTAACTTTGTTAACTTCAAGTTTCCAGATAGATCTTTAGCAAACAAGAGGATTTGAGCTAATCAGCAATTTGCATTATAAATAAACACCAGTAGAACACCTAGAACCACCAGATAAGCAATGAAGTCCAAGAGCCCATGGAAAATCAGCAACATTAATAACCAGAGTAGATTTGAGAAGCCTTTACCAAGTAGCTACTCACTCTTGGGCTAGCTAGTCCTTTGGTGGAATCATGGCATCACCTTGGTGAACTAGTAACCAGTCCAATACTTAGAACATGAATCGTTGGTGTATTGGATACCCTAATGATTTTTGGCAAACCATCACAGCCATCAACGGATTTGACTTGTCTTTACCTGAAGCCGTTTAACTCAGGACTAGTCATGGTGTTCCACTGCCTTTACCACAATCCATGAAACTCTTCATCTATGAGGACATGGTGAGTTGAGTACCATACAACTTATTGGCAAGTTGTCAACCATCCAACGGATTTGATATCTCTTTACCAGAGCCGTTTGCTCATGGAGTAGCCAATGTTTGGTGTATGAGACCAGGGTACATTGATAACCCTCTGATTTTTAGTAAATCAGCAACTGTCAACAGATTTGAGAATACTTCCCACAACTGTACCCCATGGAAAGTTAACACTTTGTCTGAAAGACATGGTGTGGCCCAAAATTGTCTTTGGTAGAACCAGAAAGAGACCGCTCATGAGCAGTGGCCCAAAATTGTCTGACAAGTGAGTCATAAACAATAGATGGAGAGTGTGAAAGAGCATACCTGATTTTGGAGCACAAAAGAAAATCAATCATTGAGTCATATATGTCGCTCCCTTTGGTGTGACTCAAAAATGCAGTCTTGTTGTGATCCACTTTGTATTCAAGAGATGTCATCGATGCCAATTGAGAAGATCGAGTATGAGCATGATTCAAAAGGAGTGGAAATTGGGTGTGGGTTTCTTCTGATTGACTATTTTAAATGGGTTTCTCAAAGTAGTTGTTTTAATTGACAAAAGATTTGACCAATTTTGACTTTAAGACGAACTTGAAAATAAAAACCCAAATTTTAACATTATCAGCAGCAATGAAAAGTCAAACAGTGGAAACCAAGCAGTCAATCGGAGGAAACCACTTATATCTTGTCCGTAGTAACTTGCCAACACTATCAGCATAATTGACAGCGCATCAGGGGAATCCAGTACACTATCAGCGGCAATGAGAAGAGAATCAATTCAAATCTTTGACTCATAATAGTGCCTAAACTGTCTTCATCCAGAACTTTTAGCGATCCAAATTCCAACCATTAATATTTACCATAACTTTTACTGACCTAAGATTCCAAAATGCCTATAAAACCAACCCTAAACTCTACAGCAGAAACACACACACAAACTCATAACCCTTAATACAAAAACCAAAACACATAACTATGAGTGGTTCACCCAATCATCCAGTAGAACTATCATCCTCAGACAGTGAACCAAATTGGTTAAACTACTTTCCTCTGGGTGCTTCCAACAACATTACCTACATATCGAGACCATCTCGTTACCAATCCCCCTTCTACCATACTTCTTCAGAGGAAGAAGTTGAACACCCTCCTCAGAATGAGGTTGAGGTGTCAAGTGCTGAGGTGAGGGATATGCATGAAGAGTCAGATGATGAAGTGAATGATCCAACCTACAGACCTCGCAACACTAGGGTTGTTGCTCCTCTTGCTGTGCTACCACCAAGTGTACCTATTCCAGACCCCCAACCCTCCTCCTCCAACCCCAACAGAAGGACCACTGTGATGGGTCTTGCTGCACGTCCAGTGTGGGAATGGATGGATAGGAGGGGAAGAGAGCATCACAAAATGCCTCAGTGGGGAAACATAAGGCCAGAGAGGAGGCCTTGATAAAGGAAGCTTTGGTCTGAGGAGGAGGTCAAGGAAAGAAAGGATGTTGTGTGTTGGTCTTGTTAGTTATTTTCATTGTCTGTAATCATGTCCCTGCATCTTAGAATGCAGGTTGTTTTTAATGAATAAAAGTTTGTTTCTTCTGACTCAGACAACTGATTCCCATGATTGTGTGTTTGAATCTAGATCTGCAAGATGATTAGTGGAACACAAAGCACACACAAAAATATATAAAGAATACTTAAACTAAAAATACAAAAATATACAAAAACTCTACATAAACTTAACTTCATATGCAAAATATATACATCATAAAGACAAATTATATACACCAAAAGGTCCTCCCCTTAAACCAGAATCCTCCCCTTAGACACAATCCTCCCCTCAAACACAAGAATCAGGGGTTGATCATGCCAATATTGACAATCAAATATTGAAATCTGGGTCCATCAAAGGCTTTTGTTAACAAATCAACAACATTTTCATCTGAATGAACTTTAACCACTTGAATTAGATGTTTTTCATTAGCATCTTTTATAAAGTGATGTCTAATTTCTATGTGTTTAGTTCTTTGACGGAAAACTGGATTTTTAACAATGCATATTGTACTTTGGTTATCTATGAAAATTTTAGTGTTCATAAAATTGAACCCATAATCCAATAATTGATTTTGAATCCAAAGTACCTGACCACAACAACTTGCAGCAACAACATATTCAGCTTCAGTAGAGGATGTAGCCACAATGGTTTGCTTCTTGCATTGCCAAGAAATTAATCTCCTCCCCAAGAACTGACAACCCCCGGTTGTAGATTTTTGATCAAAATTTGCACCAGCATAGTCACTATCACTATATGCTTCTAACTCAAAAGGAGATTCTCTAGGATACCAAAGGCCCAATTTTGGTTGGCCCTTTAGATAGTTGAAAATCTTCTTGACAACAGTCAAATGAGAAGTCAAAGGAGTGACTTGATGTCTAGAACAAGCACTGACTGCAAACATAATGTCAGGCCTAGAGGCAGTCAAATACATGAGAGACCCAATCATGGACCTGTAAAGATGAACATTAACAGCTGGATCTGGATCATTGTTTGACTTAGCCTTAGGAGCCTCATATGGTGTAGTAGTAGTCCTAACAAGTTCCATATCAAACTTCTTGAGGATATCATGCACATACTTTTCTTGATGAATGAAAATTCCATCTGATTTCTGCTTCACTTGAAGACCCAAGAAGAAAGTAACTTCACCCATGGCACTCATCTCAAATTCACTCTTCATCAATTCTTCAAACTCTCTACACCATGCTTCTTTGGTGGATCCAAAGATAATATCATCCACATATACTTGCACAAGAATAATGTCTCTGGTGGATTTCTTGATAAAGAGAGTTTTATCAATAGCACCTCTTCTATAACCATGTTTCAGAAGAAATGAAGAAAGCCTTGCATACCAAGCTCTAGGTGCCTGATGAAGCCCATATAATGCCTTAACCACTTTGTAAACCTTATCTGGATGATGTGGGTCTACAAAACCTTTGGGCTGAGTGACATACACTTCTTCTTCAATCTCACCATACAAGAATGCACTCTTCACATCCATCTGATAAACCATAAAACCCATGTAGGAGGCAAAGGCCAAGAAAATCCTGATTGCTTCTACTCTTGCAACAGGAGCAAAAACCTCATCATAATCAATTCCTTCTTCTTGTTTGTGACCTTGAGCCACCAATCTTGCCTATTTTGAACCACAATTCCTCTTGCATCTCTCTTACATTTGAGAATCCACTTTGTGCCAATAGCATATTTACCAGGAGGTAAATCTACAAGTTCCCATACATTTTGATTCAAAAATTGTTGCATTTCTTCTTGCATAGAAGCTACCCAATCTTCATCACCAAGTGCTTGAGAAATACTGGTAGGTTCAACTTGAGATAAGAAACAATCAAATAGACAATGTTGATAGTCTATATGATTGTTTCTATGTTAAACCTTTATGTAGCTGAGAAAAGCAGATTCACCAAACTTTGTCTTCTTGACCCTGCTTCTAGTTTGGACAGTGGAAGTAGGATCACCAATTATAAGAGACTGTGGATGAACTGTGTTAATCCTTTTTGTGATATTTGGACTAACATCCACAGATGTTGCTAGATTAGTAAGAGTTGCTCCATACTCATCATCATAAGATGAAGAATCAAAAATGCCTGTTCTTGATTGATGATGAATGCCATCCAATGGAGAGCTTGAATGTTGTGAATTTGCTAAGTCAGAAGGACTTGGAAATCTGGTAGGAGAAGCTTCAAAACCCAAATCACTAGAAGAAGGAGCAGATTCGGAATCAATAGGTACAATAGGTACAACTTCACTATCAGAGGAAACCGGTACATTATCAGCAGCATCAACATCCGCATCAATTGAACCCTTATCAGTGGTATGAACAACATTATCAGCAGAAAAAGAGCCACGTTCAGCAGCATCAAAGTTTTTGCGAGCTTCAATTGTAGCTTGCCTCAAGAGATCTTGTGTATCTTTGGAGAATTCATAACCAAACTTTTCAGCATCTTCTATAGCTGCATATTCTTGACATTGGAGCTTCACAAGTTCTTCTGCATATCCCTCATCATTGGAAGCCTTATCAAGAGCAGCTGAGTTCTTGGTACCTGAAAGATGGTTAGAAGGAAAAAAGGGAACAAGTATAACTTGTTCATCACATTCTTAATCTGACTCAACATCTGAAGAACCTGCATTGTTAGTGAAAGTTTCTTTTGGTTCTGCAAAAATGTTAGATTTATATCGAGTATAACCCAAATGATCAGTTGGATAGTCTAAATCAAAATACCATTCTTGACCTGCACCTTGAACATTTGGCTTGTCCTCCATAAATCTGAGATTCAGAGTCTCTTCAACCTTCTTTGTGGAGAGGTTATACACTATGTATGCTTTACTCTGAGCTGAATAGCCTACCACATATCCTTCATTAGCTTTCCCATCAAATTTGCCCAAATGATCACTTGTATTGAGGATGGTGACATGACAACCAAAAGGCTTAAGATGACTGATGGTAGGAATTTTGCCAGAAAGAAGTTCATAAGGTGTCTTTGAGTGAGGATTAGTTATTGATACCCTGTTTAAGACATAACAAGCAGTGCTAACTTCTTTAGTCCAAAACATGGTAGGCAACATTGAATCAACAATCATTGATCTTGCTGCTTCAATTAGGGTTCTGTTTTTTCTTTCAGCAACTCCATTTTGTTGTGGAGTCCTGGCATTGCTATAGACCCTTTTAATCCCTTTTGTAGCACAGAGATCTATCAATTTTGCATTCTTGAACTCTGTCCCATTATCACACCTAATTGCTTTGACCTTCTTGTTCAACTGATTCTCCACCAGGGCAATGAAATCTTGAAGAAGTTGGAATGTTTCATCTTTAGACCCCAAGAAGAATGCCCAGCTATAGCGACTATAATCATCAGTCACCACCAAACAGTAGTATTTGTGATCAATG
The DNA here is from genome assembly GCA_022545495.1 of Chrysanthemum lavandulifolium. Taxonomy (NCBI): domain Eukaryota; kingdom Viridiplantae; phylum Streptophyta; class Magnoliopsida; order Asterales; family Asteraceae; genus Chrysanthemum; species Chrysanthemum lavandulifolium. The sequence continues at coordinate 27,045,525 of CM040245.1, read as the reverse complement.
CTTCTGATTGATGTAGGACCAAAAAGATCCATGTGAAGAAGCTGCAAAGGCTCAGAGATTGAGCTGACAGCAGTAATGGCCTTATATGAAGCTTTGTGTTGCTTTCCCTTGTTGCAAGCCACACAGTTGTGCTCATTGGTAAATATTTTGGAAGGTAGACCATTAACTAGAAGAAGTTTAGCTAGCTTGTTTATGGTTTTGAAGTTCACATGAGCCATCCTTCTATGCCATTTAAGAGATTAATCTAAGGATGCCTTGGCCACCAAACAAGCTATATCTCCAGCAGGCTGGACATCATTGAGATTAAATGTGTAAAGATTGTGTTTCCTTGGCACCTTCACAACAACTTGACTGTCATCAGGTAATTGGAAATCTTTTGAAAGAACAAGATATTCAGTATCAGTGAAGAGCACAAAGTTTTTCTTGTCACAAATTTGTGACACAGAAAATAGATTGAAATTTCTCAATGCCTCCACATAATACACATTCTCAAAGTCTAGTTGAGCAGTTCTTATAGTTCCCTTCCCTGTGATTTTACCATCTCCTCCTCCAAAGGTAACTGTGCCACCTTGTATACCTATAAAATCATGAAGCCTGTCTTTGTTCCCTGTCATACTCCTAGAACAACCACTATCTACAATTCCTATATCTTTATTGGAAAGAGGATCATCTTACAAAATAAAAATATACACAAACATTAGAATACATGGTGACCCAAGTCATCAATGACTTGGGCCTGCCTTGTGGACCACATTAGAAAAACTTGAAGTAGAATGAGATCCACTATTGTTCTTGGACATCTGCTTATAACTTGATTTAGTTGGTCTCCAAGAACAACCTGCTGAGGGCTTAACAGCAGTGTCCCTCCAAGCCCCCCTTTGATGGAAATAGACAGAGTTAACAGTCCTATAATCATTTTGAAAATAAGAGCTTGTAGGTCTGTTAAAAGGTCTATTATCTTTTCTTCTCCAATGAAAGGAAAATGGCCTTTTATCAACAACTGGTTTGCCAGCATAATTTAATCTATCAGCAAAATTGATTCTGTTGGTTCTCACATATGTTCCATTGGGAACAAATGGAGGTATGTTTGCCACATCATTCCAAACATTTTTATACCTCTGTTGATTAGTGCACACATTCATCTTTTTCTCATAATAATCACAATCTTTGATTAGATGAAAAACACTCCCACAAACAAAACATGATTTCTTCTTAAATTTCTTGTTCAAAACAGAAGGTCTCATTACACACAAATTCATTCAAATCACAACCAAAATCAGAATTGTTTTTAACAAAATCAACGAGCAAGAAATGTTTCTAGAAAAGCTTTCTTTGAAGAAGGTTCTTTAATGACAACACTTTGGGGTTGAGGAACTTGTAAAGGCTTAGGAGAGGCAGACTCTAAAGACTCTTTATTTGAATCAGGTGGCATATTCTTTAGATTGAGTCTCGTAGTCCTAGAAGAACAAGAGACAAATGTGTTAGACTCACTGCCAGTGTCTGATAAGTCATTGGACTTTTGACCAAAAGACATATGTGATTCATCTGAGTCAGAATCTGGATTGGGTGGTTTAACAATACCATTAATAGAAGAAGGAACCTTATGCATTTCACCTTGTTTAATAAATTTAACAGGTTTTCTATATTTATCCTCTTCTTCATCTGTGACATGATTAAAAACACTGTATTCATTGGGGTTATACACCTTATCTGGATTGATACAGTCTTTAAAACCTAATCCCATTTTTGTTTTAACAGACATAGAGCTATTCCATAATTTTTCTAAATTTTTAGCCTGTTCTTGCCATTGTTTATGTCTAGCCACCTCTGTATCTAAATTTGCTTTAAGATTTTCCTTTTCAGCCACAACCTTTACATATTCTTTCTTACGAAATTTTAATCTATTTGTTGTGTTTTCTAAATCTCTTTGTAAAACATTTATTTTCTCCTCAAGAGCCATTTGATTTTGATCATACCAGGCCTTTTGTTTCTCTAAAGCTTTAACAGTTTTCTTATAAGCTTGGACTTGTATAAAATACTCTCTATATTTTTCATTAACATCATCAAACTCACATTTAAGAGCATCATATTGAGTACTACAACCAAACATACAACTGTGTACCTGAGAATTTATGCCCATCATTGCAATCTCTCCAGCAACTAGTCCAACCTGAGGCTCTTCACCCTCATCATCATTCACATGATCATCCCAGTCAACTCTGTTCTCTAGTGACAGCATGGCTGTAGTCTTCTCCTCTTCAGCTTCCTTGAGATTGTATGCATTATACTTTCTTCTGTCACCTCCCTTCCTTTTTGAACATTCTCTGGCAAAGTGACCGAGTTGGTTGCATTCAAAGCATCTTACTTTCTTTCTATCAAACCTAGCTAATTCTCTTCCTTTGTAACCAAACTTCCTTCCAGAGCCTTCTTCAAATCTCTTGACTTCCACAGCAAGCATAGCCATTTGCCATTTAAGATCCATCTCCTCCATATCCCATGTATCTACTTGTTCAAAGTCTTCATAGGTCAACTGTTGTTGATCTTCAGATTCAGCAACAAATGAGTAGAGCACATCTTCTAACACAAAATTAGTCTTTGATCTTCTTGTAGAAGATTTATGTGTTCTGGATGTTGCTGATGAAGATGTGTGACTATCAGCATGAGGTATCATTGTTTTTCCACTGGTAGCACCAACAAATGTAGAGTGTGATGGAGTTTGAGAAAAAGTAGAGTAACCCTTGATGTCAAGCTCAAGAGATTTCAGCTTGTTGTAGAGATCATCAAAGCTTATGTAGTCAAGACCACCTTTTGCTTTGAGAGTAAGAGACACCTGATTCCAAGAAGGAGGTAAAGCACGAAGAAACTTGAGATTGCATTCCTCAGTATCAGGTTTAGATTTTAACTGATTAAGCTAGCTGAGGATCTTTTGAAATCTGTCATAGCCCTTGTGGACACCCTCTTCTTCAGAGATAGAGAACTCTTGAAAGCTTTGTTTGAGCATGGACTTCCTCATTTTCTTGGACTCTTCATTGCCACCAAACCTAGCTTTTATTTCTCTCCAAATCTGTTTTGCATCATCCAGATGATAGAAATCACTCATGTGCTCATCTAGAAGAGCTTGAAGAAAAGTAGTCCTTGCTTTGATTTCTCTTTGGACAACAATCTGTTCAACAGCTGTTGATGGTGGAAGAATTATAACATTCCCATCAGCATCTCTTCTAGTAGATTTCTTACTATTTCCTTTAAGGATAATTTGCCAGAGATTGATGTCCATGTTGGAGATGTAGTTTTCCATTTTCATGGCCCATATCTCATATTCGTCCTTCTTAAGATAAGGAAATTTAGCATTTGAGTTGGACATGGTGACCACTTGCTGAATTGAGGACTGGGTGTTAGACTGGTTAGATTGGTTGTTTGATAATTTAGGCTGATCATCACTCTCAGCATCTGAATGTTTTGGTGATGACATGATATGGTTTTGAGAAGAAAAAGACTGTCTTCTTAGAAAGATTCTCACAAGTATCTGATACCAATTGTTGAGACTTAGTCCCAGATAGATCTTATGAGCCTAGAATGAGTATAGCTGTTCTATGTAATCACAGAACAACTAAGGAGAACCTTTGCATGAATTGTATTTACGCGGAAAATAAATACAAGACACAAGAAGATAATAAACACAATAACTTGATCCTCTATGGATCAATGTGAACAACTCTTAATGTTCTACAAGACTTACTTACACCCTTAGTCGATGGTTTCTTTTATAGCACAAGAAACCCGACATTACATAATGCTTAAGCATTGAAAATATTATCACCTACTAAGCACTATAAAAGATATACATATTCTATTAACTTTACACATTGCTAATACACTCAGAAGATATGCATATCTATCAACTTTACAGATTGCTAAGCACTTATACATATCTTACCTAATAAACTGATAAACTAATAAAGTGGACGTATCAGAGGAAACTGCATACGATCAGCAGAAACCTTCGAATCATAATGACTATCAGCGGAAACCGTTGTATCAGCGGAAACAAAATAACTATCAGCAGAAACTCTATCAGCGGAAACCAACTGTTTACATAATTCCTAACACAAGGTAAGAGAGTAAACAGTCAAGCTACCTCACACAAGCCTGCCACTTGTGAATGGCAGACCGTAAGAAGCTTAAAACTGATTAAGACACAAATACAATGAAGATCAGAGAATACATTGGATTCCCGGGTCGTTAAGTCCCACGGAGACTCAATGGTGTATAAACACTTGATCAAAGGTTATAAATTAAAGCGACTTAAATACAAATTAAGAAAATTAAAAAGATAAAATATATTAAATAAATGCTATCACTATTTTTACAACGATGAACGTTTAAAACTAAAAAACTTACGTTTAAATAAAAATTACGTAAGCGCATAAATAAAAACGTGAAACTTACACAATATAAATCCTAAAAATATGAAAATACATTTTTACAATCCTAATGATAAAAGAAAATTTATAGAAAAAGAAAATTATTTTTATAACTATTAAATTAATTATTATTAATTAAAAACTATTTATTAAGTATTTAAAATGCACTAAAATATAAGAAAATACAAAATTAACCTAGAAAAATGAAATTATAACTTAGAAAAATCTAAAATATGATAAAACTTATTTTAAAACTGAAAATAAATTTTTTAGAATTTTTATATATTTATTATTAATTAATTACTATTTAAAACTAATTAAAATGCTAGAAAATACTATTTAAACCAAGAAAATTATGGAAAAATACTTTTTAGGCTTTTTATATTTATCTAAACTTAAGAAAATTGAAAAATTATTTTTTTGAAACTTTTCTTAATTTTTTGTATTAAAAGCTAATTAAAATGCTTAAAACTAATTAAAATAAAGAAAAATAGCAAATAAGCTTAGAAAAATCTGAAAATTCAGGAAAACTCTAAAATAATATGAGGAATAAAGGAAAAATAGAAAACAGGTGCATGTGTGGAGGATTATGCAATCGATGTGGAAAGTGCTTATAAATAAGCACTATGAATAAGCAAATGGAATCCAAAAGCTACCAAATCAAAGCAAGCTATAAACGCTAATAGAACTACAATGCAACAAAATCAACAAGCTCTAACTTCTGGATATCAAGTTAGCACAGATTTGACTATATGAGATATAAGCTAAAACAGAATTTAGGGGCTACTTTTGGACTTAAGCACATGATTCAAGATAAGCTGGAAATGAAAAATAAAAGTTGGAACATAGAGTAGACCTGGTTGGCTATCTAATATCCAAAGCTCAGACTAAGATGAGCTCAAATGAGCTCAATACAAGCTCGCAAGAATCGCTTACTCCTGTGCGGACTTAGTGCCTGCTGTGGGTTTTGATCCCATATTGACAAGCTTATTAAGAGCTTAAAGAAAATTTCAAAATCAGTAAAATGACAAAAAGAAAGTGGACCATGAAGATTTTAGAACCATAAGTTTCATTGATTTTGACCCATAAATGAATCCAAGAAAATTCCTCCTAACTGACCCCAAAACAGGTTTCTCAATATTTTTGACTTTTTGATAAAACTAAAAGTTGACTTTGTTGAGTTTTAATCTTGATTTAAAGACTGAGTATGAACTTAATGGATGGAATAAGACTAATGCTAGCTAACTTTATGTATTTCAAACACAAGATGAGCTTTTGACTATGCAAAAGTTCAACAGATAAGCTGTAAGAGTAGAGTACATGGGATTTTGACTTGAGAGATTGCAGGCACAGAGGAATGACTCAAATGAGTTCTAAAATGATTAAACAAACATGAAACACCAAAAACTTAACACTGAATAGACCTAAACCATGGCTCTATCAGTCAATCCAAACACACTTTAAAAACTGATTTTGCAATAAAAAACTGAGCTAAACTTTAAACTAGCTAATCTCAATGATCAAACTGAGTTCACATGCCCTAATTACAACTATTTAAACATATTAAAACTACAAATGATCACAGATACAAGAGAGGCATGAAACTGCAATTAGACTTAAAATTGAAAATGAGAAATATAACTCACAACTGTGTCCAGCTTATGCAGGCTCAAAACCAAATCCAAAACTACCCTATCCTACTCTATTCCAACCCAAATAAGCTTCTGCAACACCCATTATCAACTTCCATTCCAATTTGAGCCCTAGTTGACTTTCGTTGACCATCATTCAAAGTTACTTGAAAATGAAATGTAGCTTATAAAAAGCTTATAAGGAGTTTAGACAAGCTTATTAAAGCTTCAAATAAGCCACTAACAACTCTGACCATAGAATTTAAAACTGAAGATTGAAACAGTAGACTTGAAAATATGAGCTTAAATAAAAACTTGAGATTGATATTCAAAAATACCCTACAATGTTGATTTAACTTGAATGTTACACAAAGAAACTTAAATTACATCATTTGAACTAAAATTACAACTTTTAACTAAAAAATGACATTTAAGAAATATTAAAACTAAAATCTACTACTTTTCTTCTCTCCTCTTCCTTCCCTTTATATGAAAATGTCTTCCCCCCCTTGGTTCTGATCAAATCCCACTTAAATTCTGAGCCATTGGATATCTTGGAGCAATTTTGACCATTGATTGAATTTTTGGCGCCAAACGTGTTAGCCAGGTGTAGGGGTTGAGTGAAATGGGAGAATGAGCATTTAATGGTTTTTGGAGTTGTGTTGAGGTGGGGGGACAAGGGTGAGTGTGAAGATTGACTGGAGGTGAGGGGAGGGTGAGTGATTGAGCAGTGATAGCAGTTGGAGAAGGAAGACTAATTGGCGCCAAGTGGGTGTTTGACCAGGGCTTTGACCGGGGGTTATTAATAAGCCAGGGGGTCCAAAACTCAATTTGACAGGGGTCCAAAATTCATTGACCAGGCCAAATGGGGTATTAAAGGGTTTAAATGACAAGGGACTAAAGTGTAATTCTTTGAAAATCAAAGGACCATTGCGCCATTTCGAAAAGTTGATCCAAGGGTTGAAAGTGACAATCTCAAAAGTACAAGGACCAATTTTGCCATTTTGCAATTTTAGGGGCCATTTTTGCCACTTTTCAAACTTGAGGGACCAAAGTTGTAATTTTGCAAATTTTACATTTCAAAGGTTTGTTTTGACAACTTTTGAATCCTATGGACCTTAAATGACATTTTCTTTATTTAGATTTACCAGGACTGCTTTTTGACAACTTTTGATACTGGGGACTAAAGCGCCAATTTTGCGTATTTTATCGTTTTCATCTGATTTTGATATTTTTGCATTTAAAACATATAAAACACTGATTTGTGATATTTTTATCATTTTGAAGCATTTTTGAGTGTTTTCAGATGTTTTTGCAGTCTAGACAGTACAAAAATGATGAGTATTTAGACACTCATCAGTAATGTTCTAATAGGAATTATACATTTAAATGTGTATGATTGCCCCATTAAGAACATGTGTCAAGATAATAACAAAGACTACTTTAAACACTTGTAGTTACAATTTATGTTACGTGAGAACGTGAACTAGATTGTAGCCCAAGGTAAAATATCCACGTGTCGTGAGAACGAGCATGGATGATTTTATAGTTTCTTACGTTGAACATTTCATAGAATGACATAATTAAATGAAGTAATCTAATACTACTTTGATTTTAAGTATTTATGTATTCGTTGAATGACTTAAATATATGTAGTAAATATTAACTTAAAATTATTAATTGAAACCTGAGGTGGTGTTCATAATTACTTTAATCATACATGTTTATGATCTCTTTGTAAAGTCACAAACATGAAGTCTTTTAATACAAGACTTACAATATAAAGTAAGATGTTAACTCGCTATGTTTTAAGACATATGCATGAAGTCAATGAGTTGATCAATGACTTATAACGTATAGTAGGATTATAATCATATGTCTTTTGACTTGGTCAAGAATACTTGTGTTATAATACATGCAATTGACTTGGTAATTCTATTGTACCATTAAGTTTTACTTTGTTGGTAAATAGATAAGCCAAAGAGTAGATGGTTATCTTAAACATTGTTAGATTATCCTACAATATTAATTCTAATGAAATACCATAGTTTTATGGTGTGTTCGATTAGAAGAATCAAAATCTATTGGCATGTTTGATTCAAGATAACTATAGTTTCTTCCAAAAGTTATCAAGGTTAGTAGATTGAGTATAGATTGAATATACTCAATAAGATTCCAACCTAGAAGATTAATAAGACACCATTTTTTGTGTGGAATGTGATGAATCACATTAAGTCTTATAATGAAGTTCTGAATTTGTTAAACTACTTGTAAAGTGGGTTGTAACAAACTAATGTCAGAAACTGTCAATGTTTTTTGTAATATCCCAAAAGAGAACAATATATTGTTGCTCTACTTGCTAAACTATTTAAAGGTAATCTTTAAAATTGTTAAAGGCAAGTGGAAGTTTGGTCTAGATCTTGAAAGATTAAATTACAAAATACATAATCTTCTAAAATGCACTAGCAAATATCATGATGAGACTAAACATGTTAATGATAGACCTCAATATGATGGAATTGTCATTCATAGATCCGTAAGGATATCTCAGAAATTTAATATGCTGAGGGATATGAGTTACAGGATCATGGTAAGCCTGTTAATTATAATGATGAATTTACCAAATGTTGAATTGTGGTAAATCAATCATACTATGAATGTAGAGATGCTGTCCATAAAGATAATCAACTTTAGATACTTGGTTTATCTTAATGAAGATAATTTTCTTCAAAGGATGAAAACCCTAGTGGTTTAAATCTTTGTGTAGAAATCATATGGACAATATTGTACACGTATTTAATGTATGTCTAGTGATAATAATATTAATCATACTTAAGAAATTAACTATGATTGAATATTCTTTCTTAGATACATTAAATAGAAGTATAAAGATTACAATTTTCATACTTAGTTTCATTGACATGAAATTTTGACAATGAATATCAAAATTCTTTGTTTTAGAATTACTTTTGCGATGACGATAAGTAATGCAAAGGAGTTTTTATGAATTCAAATAATCTTTGAATATGTACAAACTGCAAGAATCCATGAATGGATATATGCATGCATCTAGGAGATGATTCTTATGTTTAATATTAAATCCATGTTTGATTTAATAATTAAAATAAGATAACTCATAAGTATTCCTGAAAGCTAGTGGGAGTATTATTTTTATTTTCTTAAATCTTATATGTTGTGTGGGCAACTACATTCCACCTAAATTAAGTTTTAGTTGGGAATGAAATTTCGTTTGTAAGATTTGGAAATAAGACATACAACCTTGGAATATATGTTTATTGTTATAAATATACGCGATAAATAAATGAGTCTAATAGAATATGATGAATACATATCTTTGACGAGATATAATATGAATGAGATCTTAAAGTCTAACTTGAAGATTCATTTTGTACATCATGTTGTGTATAAGGTTGTTGTATCATGCTTGATTACAAGATGATTTAACAACATTGTAATATTTATGTTTGGATTTAGAATTGCATTCCTCAGCCTGGAGTTGCTTCCAGATTCTATACAACAATTGTTGTGTAATTGTCATAGTCAACAAACTTGAGGTTTGGATGACACCAAACAAATAATATTCAAAGTTTACGGATGTTTAAAGAGCATATTGTTGCACACAATGATGCTGGTATAATTGAGATGACACTCAATTATAGTCATGGTATCCTTGGTGATGACCATGTTGACTAGTTATGCTCAACTAAGAGCATAGTTGCATTATACATTAAAGAATAAAGAATACTTTAAACTTTAAAGTTTTGAAAGTTGATTGTCATAAAAGGGTGGTTCAGGTTATCACGCACCTTGTGGAATGTTATGACAATATCAAGATATGTGTAAACACATACAAGAAATTCACTTATTGAATTCTTGAAATAAGTATTCTCAAAATTCCTATAGATCAAAGTTATTTGAAATTATGCCCTGTCAACAAGTATGATTATCATGACTTGAGGCAAAATTCATTAAATAAGAATTATCATGCATTGATCTATTTAGTATTTGGATAAAGGATGTTAAAAAGTTATCATTTATAATGAATTAAAGTACTTTGTACGTTTAATTTCATTTATAATATTGTGTCCTATATTTGCATGTTGAATCTGTGAATAACTTAAGTTATTCTAAATAGTCCATTGTCGATCAATAACATGGGAATGATATTGAATTAAGACAAATACGAGTATTAGTTAGAATATACTTGAAAGTATATTGATGCGTAGCATGACTAATTTCGGATGATATTTAATGGATTGAGTATAGGACTTATCCCAACCACATGATGGTACTTTATGGATCTTAGTCATTAAGTACATCATGAATATTTATCCTCTGACTTGAGATACTAGAGAAATGTCATAGATGTAGTGCATTTATGTGAGGCAATCTAACGCTATACATAACTGGTAGTTATAAGGGTTGTTTTCGAAGTGTTGCGTAAATTTATGAATTCGCTCGTAGTCAAACGGGATTTGTTTCATTCAAATTTATTTTGAAGTATAATACCACCGGCCCTCGTAGGGTTGTTAAGATGTTTGCATGGCCATGCCCAAGGTCTTCGGTATATGTTCGTAAGAATTGGTAATCTTGATCAATCATATAAAGCGAGAAAGAGAATAGTTAATTAAGAAATGAGTGAGATCCATATTCTTATTAACATGGTATTAGAAACAAAGGATAAGTATGATGATGAATCATCAAAAGGTTTTTCAGAAACCATACTCGAGTTGTTCGGGGTCATTGGCGTGTTGCTAGATGCTAACCAATGTCATTACGCATACTAAGATATCTCAGTGCGAGCTGTTGGTTTATGGATATATTTAATATGCGCGTATGACCGGATTCGAACTTGAGACCACGGATTGCACACTTTACGTATGAGACTCGATGTTTAAATAATTAATATAAAATATTATGTTTAATTATTAAATTCATAATAAACGACTAAACGAGCGATAAACACTTATCGAAAGTGACTATTGGTCGTTAAATGTCAACGGGATATGAAGAAAAGTAAACAAGCAAAGAGAAGGTTTTAGGAACCCTCTTTTGGGCTTGTTTTTTGCCGAAACTATGGAATCCCACATCAGAAACCATAGTAATCTTGACATCTACCATAAGGCTATAAATACATCCTCATGTATTCATCCTTTGGTACACTTGATTTCATTAGAAGGCCAAACTTCTTCTTTTCTTCCCTCTTATTCTTGGTCGACGAGTGAATCCCCATTGTAAGGGATTTACGAGTGACCTTGAGCTTAACAAATGTGTTTGGTTATTCTCTTGTGATCAAGAACTAGCATTCGCATCGAATCGCTAATAGTATGTGTGTACAAAAACGTGGTGTAACACACTATTGTTACATCAATTGGTTTGAATTGAAAAATTGTAAGGGTCAATTCGTTAAACCACATAAAACCTAATTAGGGTTCTTGAATTGAAGAGATCTACCAATTGCAAGAGGTACGTTAAGCATCTTTCAGTTAATTAATTATTGTTATGATTCTAAGTCTTCCGCTGTATACTCTGTGGTGTCTATATGATTCTATTTGTTTTCATATATCTTAAACTCAACAAGACTTTGATATGTGTCATCCATTTTTGTTATTCACATATGAATACATGAGAATATTTTTGCATTGTACCAATTATCCTTGAAATCAGTCCTGTTACATGATTAAAAAGTCAAAAACAACATGATTAGCAATCCACGTTGTATGATCCTGGATGGTGGTTGCAATTAGCAACACCATCTTTCATAAGCTGATGATTGTTTCTCGCTATTTTCTCTTAAGTGTAGCTCATTAATCGGATCGCTTATTTCTTTGAGCTACATGGTCTCTATCTATATATTTTCTTTCGTCTTGGGATAGTTTGAATTTTGAGCATCCGCCTGTGACAACTTCTATTTTCATGTAATATAAAAATTGTCGATATATAATTTGGTTGCAGCATCCAAGAATTATTTTCTAGACATTATTTTCTGGAACACTTCAAGAAACTTTGAGCGTTAAAGTATCCGAGAGGTTTGAAGATTTTTTTATAAATTTAAAAGAAATCTTAACCAAATGATTTGTCGCTAACAATACTTTATTTTATGTGAGATTGCTCCATAACTAAATATTTGTCGGTCTAACTTTTATTAAAGACATGCAAGATTATTTTATGGTGTATACTAATGACATTCTTAGTTGCCTTTTGGAAAGAAACTAAAAGAAATTTTGATATAATATTTTAGTAAATTTAAATTTTAGAGTATCGAACACGATAGTTTGACACTTTGACATGTCACACTACAGCGCATCACCAAACTAAAAAATCTTTTTGTATATTAAATTTTGAGTATATTGCATTTTTGGTCCTTGTGATTTGGTCAAATTGCAAGTTTGGTCCCTATTATTTTGAAAGTATAGCAAACATCCCTATTTTAAACTCTGACCCATGTATTAGTCCCTGGCTAAAGTTGAATGACTAAAATACCTTGTGTCTTCTTCCCTTGAATATTCATATGAATTTGTATTTTTCTTTTTACAAAGTAGATGAGCACCAAGAACATAAATCCGAACAACCAACCCAAAATTAACCGATTTTCATAATTTATCATTATAGTCTTGCTACATCCACAAAATGTATACAAAAGAACATCAACAAATTTGAGTTGGCTATGTGTGATTGGTGGAATCAAAAAGAGAAAGAGAAATAATTTGGTTGCAACATCCAAGAGTTCTTTTCTAGACAATATTTTCTGGAACACTTCGAGAAACGGTGAACGGTAAAGTATATGAGAGGTTTGAAGATTTTCTTATAAAATTTAAAGAAATTTTAACCAAATGATTTGTAGCGAACGATACTTGATACTTTATGTTGTGTGAGATTGATTCATAACTAAATATTTGTCAGTCTAACTTTTATTAAAGACATGCGAGAAAATTTTATGGAGATAATTTTATGATGTATACTAATGACATTCTTAGTTGCCTTTTCCCTCTTTTTTACAAACATAAATCTGAAAGTACGGATCAGAAAATATAAAATTTAATAAGTCAAAAGTATTAAACTAACAGAAAATACGGAGTAGAAACTGATAAAAACTGTGTTGTACTGTAAACAAAGTGGGCAAAAAATGGAGGATGTAAAAAATACACAAGAGAGTGGGCAAGGGGGAGTACCAATAATATAACAAAAAAGAAATCTTGATACAACATTTTAGTAAATTTAAATTTTAGAATATCAAACACGGATAGTTTGACACTTTGACATGTCACACTACATTGCATCACCAAACTAAAAAATCTTTTTGTATATTAAATTTTGAGTAAATTGCATTTTTGGTTCCTGTAGGTTGGTCAAATTGCATGTTTGGTAAGTAAAATACCCTTTGTGTTATTCCCATTGAATGTTGGGAAAATGGTCTGAAAAGGCACCCAACTTGTCAATTTTTTCTTTTGTAGGCATCAAACTTTTAATTTTCCTATTGTAGCATCCATCTTTCTTAATTTTTCTATTGTAGCATCCAACTTTCTTAATCATCATGCATCAAACTTCCTTAATCTTTATATTCGTAGGCATCCAACATCATTAATTTTTTTATTGTCACCTCACTTTTTTGCGCTACATGCCTATAATAGGAAAACTAAGAAAGTTGGATGCTATAATAGAAAATTAAAAGTTTGATGCCAATCAAAGAAAAAAGTGACAAGTTAAATGTCTTTTTATACCATTTTCCCTTCAACATTCACATGAATTTGTATTTTTTTTTACAAAGTAAATGAACACCAAGAACATAAATCCGAACTACCAACCCAAAAAATTAACCGATCTTCATAATTTATAAAAACCCAGACCATTCAATGTGGACCATTTCTTATATCATCCTTGCGGGTAGAGTACCATACCGTCACATGTAGATCGATAAAAGCTAACAGTTAGTTTAGTTCCAAGACAAAGAAAACAAAAAGAATACAAAAATATGGATTAAAATTGTGAGGAATAATTTGGGTTTAAATGTGTTTATTTGTATATATGTGTTGTACTTCGATCTAGATTTAAGGTTATTTTTTATTTGTTGATACGGGTGTTTTTGATAGTTAGGTTTTGTTCATTTTGGTTTTGTAGTGTTTGATGAAGTTTTTGTTTCAAAATGAATGCTTTTCTGAAAATAAATGAAAATGGGAGCGAAGAACATGATGATGATGGTTAGCTTTCAGCTAATAATGTGTATGTGGAAACTACTTTTTAGAAACATCCCCTGCACATTTTAGATGGTTGTGGGCAGTGTTCTTATTGATACACGGGATCGCTGTAGTAATGTTGCCATTTAGCCCCCATAACCATGAAAACCTACATTACCATCATAGCCTCTTATAACCATTAAAACCTACATTACCATCAAAGCCTCCATTACCATTATAGCCTCCAGAACCTGGAGGTTGGTAATAGTCACCTGCTCCGTTCACGTTGTTAGCTGCGTTTGAATTATGACTATCTTATTAGAAAGGTAAAGACGATTTAACTTCATCGAAGTTCTTGGTTTCCATTAGAAGATTCAGTTAGGTCTTTCATTCATTTGATACTTGTCTCATTAGGTCATTCGGATTTGATGCTCAACCAGATGGTGAGCCTACCTATAGAATTTAGTAAATACAAAGTGCATTGGCTAGTTAGCGGGGTAGAATGGGTAATTTTAGCACGGGTCAAAATGGGCGGTCGGGTTAACCTGCAAACACTTTTTCATCCAAAGTACTTGACAATTCTATTAAGACCAACTATGCTGCTCTCTGGAAGGTTCGCCTTGCAATTTCATGAATATTAATGACTTATCAATTTATCTATTATCACTTTCTCACATCCATTTCGCATGTTACAGGCTTTAGTACTCGCGGATGCAAATGGAATAAAGGAAAATTGCTTGAAATTGGGTGCTGGTGAGGATTTGTATGCATTTTTTGCAGGGACTCTTACAATGAGACCTTGGAATAGGGTTATTGATCCTGCCGTTGATCATCTTGCCATTCAAGGCAATGCGAGTGACCACTCAGAACTGCAGGTTAGCTTACATTATACAAGGCTATGCCAGTGACCTTGCTGTTAATCATCTTCCCCATTTCAAAGTTTTTGGTGTATCTCGTATTTTGATTCCCTACTGGTCACATCCTTCAATTTAAGTAATCATCCACAAGAAAATTTAACATACTAACTGCTCCGTATGTTTAAGGTTAAGTGGGAAGCTTTTATGTAGTTTCGTTGTTATTGTGTGCTATTGTTTATGAAAATTGAGCATATCTATACTACTTTATAATGTATTTAGGCCTTCTAAAATTAGAAGGCTTAAAAATTCAGACTTTTTTACTTGCTTATTATGGAAAGATATATTATAATGCATGTAAAATTATGATATGAGCTCCAATCATGAGATTACATGTGTCACTTCTTAACAAACTCAAGCTCTAACTCCTAACCACCAAAAATTAAGATAAGGAGCTCCAATTATAAAATGACATGTCACTTCTCAACTAAAAATTCATCTTTATTTTCAAATTAAAATATCTTTTATCTACTTATTTATATTATAATCTAATTTCACCATATTTTCTAAAATTTTATGCTCTTTAATTCAACATCCATTTTAATATATTTTTATGAGTTTTTAGTTTTATATTTTTAGTGGGTTTATTTTATTTTAATTCAAATTTTACAACTTTAACCTTTATTTCATTTATTCCAATCAATATAATCTTGATTCGTCAAAATCATATACTTTTGGGGAGTGTTTGACGCGTAAGAGATTGCGAGGGTATTTTATATGCGGGAATAATGATGTCGCGTGAAAATTACGGGTAACCCAAACAAACACTTACAACTAACACATATACATTCGAAGTGTTGTGAAACGAATTCACTAAACGGGTAAGCAAACACATATAATTATACTTATCGCCATTGTCACCACCATCTCATCACATCACCACCTCAAAACATTTGTTCGCTACAAAATAGTCATCGGGTACCCGCCGCCGCATTGCGCGGGTACCCTTCTAGTGTATCTTAATACCCAAGTGTTATAGCTCTATTGACTAATAGAACCTTTTTCTTGTTTTGCAGATGTATGCTTCGCTATATTTTCCTCAAATCACAGAACTTCTGCATAACTGCCACGATCAGTCAATAACGCATTGGTATGTCTTTTGCCAATCTAATTTCATAACTGTCTTTACAGGATCCGCATAATATCTATAATGATTAGCAATTGATGTTTGGGTATTACTTTTCGACAGATAAAAAAGACCCTATGGAGTCTTTCATTATTATAGGAAGAGTTTCTTCTGAGGCACTGATTGAGGAAAAGTTGTCACATGCAAGTAGCCTTGTGGAGACTGCAGTTTTGTACAGCTTTGGCTCGGTCAACACAATATCAGTCTCAGAAATCATACCGAAAGAAATCGTTGGGTGTTCGGTCCTTATTGGTTTTGGATTTAAAAGTAGTGCATTCTTTGGCTTCAAGCCCCTTTCCTAAATCGTAATAGTACGGGGAATTCAATAAGCTGGCCAAGCAACAGCCAACAGGTACACACATACTTGAATGTGGGGAAATATAAAGGCCAAAATTTTATTCTTTCTGGACAGAGCATAGATGATGACTGTAGTTTTGTGCCTCATATCCTCAAAATATGAGATGTGGGTCTATGGTTTTATTTTCGGAAATTGTAACAGATATACTAGTGAGTTAAATTCATGAAGCAATGCATGTTATGAACCAATAACTTATGTTACATGACATTTGCATAATTGCATGTACATGCCCAAAACATAAGTTGGGCCACTAGATGAAAGGAGTGACTAATGAATTGTAGAATAAGATGAGTTTATTTTGAAAGTCTACACTAGTAGACAACAACATTAAATTTGAATCCCTACCTTCAATGGAAGTCTTCTTAAACCCTCATATACTTCAAAAAAGTTGGTCATAAGAGCGGACGGTGTGGAGTTGTCGTGCCTCGCCGTGGGCTGACGTGTAGCCCCGCCGTGGCTCGCCGCCACACCGGGGTGCCTCGTTGTGGCTCGCCGTGGACTACCAAACCGTGGGGACGACGAGCTTATCTACTGACACAAAATCAGAACGGTTTGTGTGTTTGTGTGTGTAGAGTGTGTGTTTGTGTGTGTAGTGTGTGTAGTGTGTGTAATTGTGGGCCCCAAATGAAGAGGTTGAGGTTTGTTATGAGTGAGGAGGGTTTGTTGTGGTTAGTTGTGGGAAAATGAGATCTTGATGTGGGGCGAGGTGGCATGACACTAACTTATGCCTTGTTATGATACCTAGCTCTCTAAGGAGTTGTATCCCACCACCTTTGTTAGACATTTCTTCCATTATTTAAGTTTCTTCATTGCATTGATAATGACAGTATGATCTATTTGTTTCATATGAAACTTCTTTCAAGTATTTAACCTTTTATAAAATGCAAGCATAGCATTTAAAAATTGATAATGACAGTATGATCTATTTATTTCATATGAAACTTCTTTCAAGTATTTAACCTTTTATAAAATGCAAGCATAGCATTTAAAAAGTGTTTGAGCTCAACGTAAACTGAATTACTTTCTTTTGTGTGAGCTTTAAGTTAAATTTGAATTGTCATAAGTTGTTGCTAGATTTTAGTTTCTCCTTGTAGATCTAGATCCACCTTGCGCTATATAACCCACTAGTTAAGTGGTTGTGAGTTTAACTTGCATCCAAGAATGAATGGTGTTTGAAACATTCGTTATCTCATTGATAATCGAATCTTCAAATTACATAAAGCTTGCTAACATACAATTAATCAAAGAAAACAAACATTGACCCACCATATTTTGATAAACTAGTAAACCCAAATCATACGCTTATAAATGAAACTAGACCACAAATATATTCTCGATCAAATTATTGTGAAAGCAATTGCAAGAATATTCTTCTTTTGGAAACTAGACCACAATCATACGCTTATAAATAAATGAAACTACAACCTGATCATACTTTGTAGCAAACGTGAATGTTTAAAACAATTAAAATTAAAAGCACAATGAATAATTCACAAGTCTTTAGTAGTATCATTTTTCTTATTTTTATTTTCACCACTTTTGCTCCTACCGCTTCTTGGAATAGGAGTCATAAATGCTCTAGAAAACAAAGTGAAGCTTTGCTTCTCTTTAAACATTACCTTTCATCTATCAATTATATCATATAACTCATCACAATAGAGGTAAGATTT
Organism: Chrysanthemum lavandulifolium; assembly: GCA_022545495.1. Taxonomy (NCBI): domain Eukaryota; kingdom Viridiplantae; phylum Streptophyta; class Magnoliopsida; order Asterales; family Asteraceae; genus Chrysanthemum; species Chrysanthemum lavandulifolium. Next base: position 27,027,210 of record CM040245.1, on the reverse strand, counting down.
AAATTATTCAATTATATTTTTGTCCACAATTAATTCAAGGTTAAGTTTTATAGACCAATAAAAATGCTTAATTTTGACAAATAGGCTAAACTGAGCTCTTCTATTGGTTCAATTTAGTCTTTGTTTTAATGAATTATCCAAAAATCATTTTCCTTTAGTGTTTTAAGATTATTGTGGAACACATAATTTTCATTGAAAGATTATTTTTTTGTCACACTCAAAAGTTAGAATTATGCATAAATCGACAAGAAATTATAGTTTAGAGCAGACTTGTTCGACCCAAGTGATACGTTTATAAATGAAACTAGACCATAAAAATATTCTCGATTATATTATCGTGAAAGCAACTACTAGAATATTATTGTAATACGAGTGACAATGTATATATTTGTACCAAATGTGAATGTTTATAGCAATTAAAATAAAAATAGGGAATTGCATATTTATCATTTCAAAAGCTCCAAATTGTGTATATATCAGACTTAAATTTATAATTGCATATACATTAAATCAAATGCTCAAATATTGCACATATATATATCCTACTTAAACTACTAATTGCATATATATCATTTCTAAACTTTTGTAATTGCATATATACCCTTTCAAAACCTTCATAATTGCATATACATTCTTCCAAAACCTTTAATATGTCAAACATATCAAATAATTATTTAATATTATTTTAAACTTTAAATTATGATAATTATAATAATATAAATATCAAAACACAACATTTTTTCAAAGTTACAATGTTCTGAGCCTCAAATGAACTATATAACCAAAAACAATATATAAAGACAATATTTAACCTCACAAAAAAATTCACCTTATCTCATATATAATACGAATACATGAGATAAACTCATTATAATATCATGATTGTTATATATGTATAATAGATGAAGTATGTTTACAATAAAAGGGTATATTACTACCAACAAGTTTGTAAATAAAGATTTTTTTTTTCTATAATAATAATTGTCATGTATTTTATAGTTTTAAATTTATATTTAATAGTTATTTGGATATAGATGTGACATATTTAAGGTTTAAGAGGAATGTATATGCAATTATAAGTTTAAATTAGATATATATAGAATTTTTGAGTTTTTCATAGGATATATATGCAATTATAAATTTAAGTTGGATATACACGCAATGGAGCTTTTTGAAGGATATATATTCCCCCAAATTAAAAAGACAATGGGTCATTCAAAACAATTTATTTATTTATTTATTTTTTAGGTTTGCTTCTTGCACTTCTTTGAATAATAATAATCATAAATGCTTTGAAAAAAATAGTGAAGCTTTGCTTCTCTTTAACCAAAACACTTCTCACACAACAAAAGGTATCATTGGGACACAAGCCTTTTAGTCAATATGCAAACATTTGTTTGTGAAGTTTTAATAATTTCATATTGAAAGCATTAAATTAACCTCAAAAATTTCTAATGAAATTTTTTTTGTTATGTTAGCTTGAAGTTGATATTTATTTTGGTAACCATGGTTTTCGATCTTTTGGCCGATTAATTAACGGATTTGAGGTTGAAAATTTTGCAAAAATAGAAAATGAAATGAAGTGTAAGGGCCTAACGAGTCAAATGATTTGTATAACTAGAATCTTCGGATAACAAGTGTAAATTGGTTATCGGTTGTGCTAGTAACATTAAAACTGAAGAGTATGTTTATTCAATAAACTACCTAACCAAATAATCTCTATGCAAGTTTTGATTGAAATGCATTATTGTGGATGACAAAAATTCATTGACACATTCTTTTATATCGCAATCAAAAGTTGGAAAATTTTGCATAATCAAACAAAAAATAAAAGTCTAGAATTGACCATTTTAATAAGTTTGCGCAACCCAAATGTTACGTTTATCAATGAAAGAAATATAGACCACAAATATATTCTCGATCTTATTATTATGAAAGCAACTACAATAATACCCGTGACAATATATATATTTGTAGCAATTGTGAATTTATTATAGCAATCAAAAATAAAAACACAATGAGTAGTTCAATATCTAGTGCCTTTTTTATTTTCCTAATTTTCACCACGTTTGCCTATTCCACTTCTTCTTTGAATAAAAATTATTCATAGATGCCCTAAAAAACAGAGTGAAGCTTTGCTTTTCTTTAAACATAACCTTTTATCCATCAATTATACAGGCGATTACCTATATGATTACTGTCATGGTTTGTATGGTTTTGATTATCATCCAAAAATGATGAGTTGAAACACAAGTACAGATTGTTGTAAGTGGGATGGAGTTAGATGCGACAACTCCACCGGTGACGTCATCCGTCTCGATCTCAGTTGCGGAATGCTACAAGGTACACTTCATCCTGACATCTCCCTCTTCAACCTCACACACCTTACTTATCTTGATTTGGGATATAACAAACTTAATGGGACATTGCCATCTTGGCTGTTTACTTTCCTGTACGAAAGTATAGGCAACACTAGATGAACAATATAACTTTATTTAGATCTAAGTGCAATAGTCGACAGATTAATAGTATCAAATGTTACAAGATTAGATTAAATGTCGATGAGACAATAGTCATATGAATGTAAAGACAAGACAAGATCACCAAATGATCCGAGAGAAGAGAAGAGAGTGATACAAAAGACCGCACACTCAAGTATTTCTAACCCTAGATTAAGGGACTTATTAAATAGGAGATTAAGTTACACTCACGACCCTCTAACGGCTATGAATGACTCATCGTGAAATGAATAACTCTTCAGCAGAAACCACTTCTTGGAACTTTAAACCTTTTATTCTTTGTCCATGAATAACCCCAGAGAATCTCTCTCGCAATGATCATAACTTGAAAGCCTTTAGGAACCGATAGAATGATATGTTTGCCACAGATTAATACTCCAAATTCTAACATTCCCCTTAATCGATTAGCAAACATATCAAGCAATATCAATTTTTCACACAAAATTTATCTCGATAGACAGGGAGATTTTAGTGAGAATGTCTGCAGCTTGGTTTGAAGAGCCAATCTTCTTAGCACTTATAACACCTCTTGCAATTTTCTCCCGATGAAGTGAACATCAATTTCAAAGTGTTTTGATCTTTCATGAAAAACAGGTTGACAAGAAGTTGTAAAGCGCATTTGTTGTCACAAAAAGATTAACAGAAGATTGATATCAACTTTTAGATCTTTAGGATTTTTGAATCTAAATGATTTCACAGCAGCAGAGACATAGATCTATACTCGCTTCGTGGAAGATTTTGAAAGAGTGTTTTGTTTTTACTTTTCCATGAGATCAAACAATCATTGAAGAAAACACAATAACCTCGTGATGATTTTCCGGTTTTCTTGCATTTGGCCCAATCAAGATCACTATATCCTTCAAGATGATTTTCGAGTTCTTGAAATTGTACCTTAGACCTTTCCAGAGCTCCTTTAGATATCTCGAACATTGAGGCACATTCCGGATGAGATTTTAAGGAGAATGCATATATTGTGCCGCATAATGAACCGAGTATGAGATGTCGTCTTGTATGGGTGAGATAGATAAGTTTCCAAGTAACCCGATAACCGATGATGTTGACAAGCAATGGGTCATCGCGGTGGGAATGTATGGAAGCACGAGTTGGGTTCCATAGGAGTGACATGTGTTTGCACCAAGAAGACCAAATTCTTTGAAGAGTTCAAGAAGATTTTCTTTGAGAAAGACATATGTCATTCCCGCTTTTAAAACCTCAATTCCAAGGAAATATTTTAGATTTCCCAAGTCTTTGATATGAAATTTGGATTTTAGAAACTCTTTAAAAGATTTATCTCATCAATGCGTTCAAGAAGAACAATATCATCCACATAAACAAGCGAGCAATAAACTTGTTATTCTCTTTTGGTGAACAGGAGTGATCATTGACAAATTGAACAAAGTTATTTTCTTTTAGAACACTCACAAGTTTTTCATTCCATTTCCGGGAGCTTGTTTTAGGCCATATAGAGACTTGACAAGTTTACAAACTTTATTTTATTGTTCTCATTATGAGAACCCCTTGGGGATGGTCATATAGATATCCTCATCAAGATCTCCATACAAGAAGGCATTGTTAACATCAAGTTGAAAAAGAGGCCATTTGTTTTTACAAATTAAGGCAATAAGACATCTAACAAGAGACATTTTCACAACAGGGAAAAAGTTTCATCATAGTCTATTCCTTCCTTTGGTTATAGCTTTTAACAACTAATCTAGCCTTGTATTCATCAACTTCACCATTGGCTTTATATTTGATTTTAAAATCCATTTGTAACCAATGGGAGTTCTATTAGAAGGAAGATCATTATATCCCAAGCATGGTTTTCATTTAGGGCCTCAATTTGTAATTCATAGCATCTACCCAATTACTATCAAGGATAGCTTCTTCATAACATGTAGGTTCAATACTTTTATTAAGACTGAAGCAAAGCAATAATTATCCTTGTTAAGATTAGAGTAATTAACAACTTTTTCAACCCCATATTTGACTTTTCCTTCAACAATAAAATCATTTAGATTATCGAAACTTAGAAACTCTAGTTGACCTTCTAGCGAAGAGGTCGGCAAGCCTCTTTCTTGTTCAAACAATGGATGATGTATCGCCAGAATCGGAAAATGCATCGCCAGGATGTGATTCATGTGATATGTTGCCTCGTGGTGTGTATTATCATCTATAGATGTTGCAACCGATTCATCAATCCTAGTAGGATGACTTACCACCGTGCTATCATCATAGGATGTCACTCTCCTTCATCATTGGGACTTGTTTGTGAGTCAAAGAAATTTTGTGGTTAAAATCTTTAGGCACATAAGTTTCAACAAAAGGTTTTGACACGAATTTTCATTTTGAATGGAAACACAGTTTCAAAATTTGACATCTCCGAATAAAAGATATTTTTGTTTCTAGGCTCAAGAGTTTATAACCTTTTTTTCATTTGAGTAACCAATAAGAACACTTTTTCGCACCTACTACCAAATTTGTCGAGATGTTGAGAATAGTGGCATAGCATAAGCACCAAAGACTCTAAGGAGAGAGAGAGAAGGGTCATGCCCATACACAAAGAAGAAGGGGACTTGCTGCAGTAGGCCAAGAGGGCAACCTTGTTTATGACATAGGCGCTAGTTAGAACACATTCGAGCCAAAGATATAGAGGTAATTCCCCTCAAACATAAGGGATCTAGCAACATTAAGGAGATGCCTATGTTTTCTTTCTCAATGCCATTTTGTTGTGGTGTATAAACACAAGATGTTTGATGTAGAATTCCTTTTCATGAAAGAATTGTTGAAGTTTATTATTGACAAATTTCGTCCCATTATCACTTTCAAAACTTTGACATTGTGTTCAAATTGATTTGATAGCATATGAGTAAAGTTAACAATGGAAACATAAACATCATCCTTTCCTTAAGCATATAAACCCACACCGCTCGAATAGTCATCAACTATGGTTAAAAAATATTTATAACCATCTCGCTAGTGATTTTATATGGTCCCCAAACATCAAGGTGAACAAGTTGACCAATTTTAGTGGATTTATGTTCACTTAAAGGAAACGGTTCTGGTTTGTTTAGCTTTATTACAAGTATCACAGAGATGATCGGTTCAGATGAACTATCAAATTTAAGAGTGGGTTTAAGTATGTGTAGGACTTGGTCAGAGGGATGACCAAGTCTTTGATGCCAGAGATTTCTAGAGACATGACAAACAGATATGTAGTTGTTAGAAGTAATCTTACATGTAGAATCTATATCAAATATATACAATCCATTGTGTTGTTTACCAATCCCCACAATCTTTTTTGATGTAAATCCTGTATATAGCAATTAGATTCATTAAACCCAACAAACATCTTATTGTCTCTAGCAATCTTATGAACAGATAGTAAACTAACATTGTATTCGTGAACAACAAGAACATCAAAGAGAGTTAGGTCATTATTGACCTTTAAATCACCAATTTTGTAATTAAGGCTCGAGTACCATTGGGATGTCCAACAGTTAACCCAAGATTTGAAATGTTAACAATATTGATTAAAAAATTTCGACACGATCATGTGTCGATTGCACCGTAATCAACAATCCAACCAAGACCGATGTTTCCGTGATAAGGATTTAGTGTTGTTGTTAAAAACTTGTTGAAGTTTACATTAAACTTGACACCGCCATTGAAGAAGGTTCTAAAAGTTTTACCGCCAAGTTGGCATTAGCAGATGACACATTGTTGTCATTGAGGAGACTCATAAGTCTCTAGAACATTCATTAGACAAGGAGAGGAGAGTTGCTAGTACTATTATCGGATGACAATTGGTTTCAAGAGAAACATTGTTCTTCTGAAAGGTTTACCATTGAAATTTCTTTTAACATATCCAGCAGGATACCCAACAAGATCATAACATCTATCAACAAGATGACCGTGTTTTTTCAATTAGTACATTTGAGGTTCATGTTTGGTCCTCTCGCTATTAGAGTCAGTACCATTATTAAAACCAGAATTTTGTTGTTAAAACCTCTTTGTTATCAAAAATTTTCCACCATCGAAGTTTTTAAAGAAAAGTCGTAGCATTGTGTTTAGCGTAGCTATTCCCGATGATACATTTGTGAGATTCTTCTCCGAGACAACAGAAAAGCTTTGACATTAGGTAAAGGATCTCGGTTAAAATGTTGCTTCGATGGGAACATAGGAGTCATCAAGACCCATAAGAAATTGCATTAACTTGATTAGTCGATTGTGTTTTTCAAAAGTTTTGCGACCTCACAAGTGCAGGGAGGCAAGCTAATCATACAATCAAATTGTTTCCATAAGGAGTTAAGATTGTTATAGTAATCACAAGAGAGGACCCACTTTGACTAAGAGAATTTATGTTTTGTGCAAATTAAAAATAGTGAACCATCAACTTTATCATAGGTATCTTTAAGATCATTCCACATTTCATAAGCTTTAGAATAAATAGCACCAACAAATAATTCAGGTGAGAGTTGAGGATCCAAGTGACCACAACAGAGTTACAAGTGTCCCATTGATTAGCAAGACCGGGGTTTGAATCATTTCTTATGCAAGTACCATCAATAAATCCCAACTTGTTATGGTTCCTTGCAAACGTCATGGCCATATTCCATATTTTATAATTTTCGCCCAGTGAGTTTAATAGAAACAATGGGAGTACCATTGGTGTTATTGGGGTGTAAATACAAAGCATCACCAAAGGATAAGCTTTTCTCAGAGTGGAACCACCACCACCAATATTATCATCACCAATAGCCATAATACAAACAATAAGACAGAGATAATAAGACAGACAAAGAATCACAGACAGATATAATAATAAGAGTAAATAGACAAGTAAATAAGACTTTGTAATAAGAAACAACAAGCACCAAGCCTGTGGACTAGGATAAACCAGAGCAGGTATTCGTACCACTCAAAGGTGGCAGATCAAGAAATTAGTCTACCCGTTTGCACCCACAGAGACTTAAGTACTGTATGTTTAAATAGAAGATAAGACTTAGACTTACAGAGAAATATGCAGCGGAAGAACAAATCACAATCACCCTAGATTCACTTAGTCTAGGGTAAATTGTAAATGTAAGATAACCAAGTGATTACGTCAATAGCAATAACCCCAAACCACACCTTTGTTGCCAATAGAATCAATGAGCACGATGCTCGATACCATGTACGAAAGTATAGGCAACACTAGATGAACAATATAACCTTTATTTAGATCTAAGTCGCAATAGTCGACTTTAGATTAATAGTATCCAAATGTTACAAGATTAGATTAAATGTCGTTGAGACAATAATCATATGAATGTAAAGACAAGACAAGATCACCAAATGATCCGAGAGAAGAGAAGAGAGTGATACAAAAGACGCACACTCAAGTGTTTCTAACCCTAGATTAAGGGACTTATTAAATAGGAGATTAAGTTACACTAAGACCCTCTAACGGCTATGAATGACTCATCGTGAAATGAATAACTCTTCACAGAAACCGACTTCTTGGAACTTTAAACCTTTTATTCTTTGTCCATGAATAACCCCAGCAAAATCTCTGCAATGATCATAACTTGAAAGCCATTAGGGCGATAGAATGATATGTTTGCCACAGATTAATACTCCAAATTCTAACATTTCCCCTCTTTACAATCTCTATCTAAATGATAACATGTTCAGTGGAAATGTTCCTTTTGAGTCATTTTCTCTTCCATCATTAAAACTGTTAGACCTCAGTAACAATCAGTTAGGTGGCCAAATTGATGTTCAAACATTTCCACAACTCACCAACCTCACTGCTCTAGGCCTTTCATTTAATAATTTTAGTGGTGAATTGGAGTTGGATACATTGTTATCAACCCTCACAAACCTTGAAGTTCTCGGTCTCTCTTACAGCGGTTTCTCTGTTACAACAAAGAATGCCAATCATTATGTCAAGCCTGGTTTTAGGTTCTTAGGATTGGCCTCTTGCAAGCTAAAGGTGTTTCCGAATTCATTTCGAGCCATGAAAAAACTTCAATACTTAGATCTCTCTAGCAACGAAATCCATGGCCAAATTCCTCATTGGGCAGGGGAGATTGGAGGTAATGAGTTGTTTTATTTGAATCTCTCACATAACTTCATATCAGGCTTGCCACAATTTCAATGGTATGGATTAGAATGGTTGTATCTGCAGTCCAACTTGATTGAGGGGCCATTCCCTTCGTCAATTTGCAACATGAGCCAGCTAGGGTATTTAGATATGTCCAATAATAGCTTTGGTGGATTGATCCCACAATGCTTTGGAAATATCACCTCATATCTTGAAATGATAGATATGGGGAATAATAGCTTTCAAGGAACAATTCCAAATGTGTACGGGGATTGTGGAAGTTTAGAAGGGATTATTTTGAATGGAAATCAGTTAAGAGGAGAGGTGCCAATTTCCTTGTCCAAATGTCAATCCTTGAAAGTAGTTGATTTGAAACAACCATTTGAATGGTACATTTCACGGTTGGTTAGGAGATCTTCCAAATTCTGTGCTCTTGTCCTCAAATCAAACAACTTTCATGGTCACATTCAACCCTCTTCAACTGTTGAATCCCTTTCCATGTCTCCGAGTTCTTGACTTATCTCATAATAGGTTTGTAGGTCAACTCCCTGCAAGATATTTTCAAAATTTCAATTCCATGAAGAATGTGGTGAAAGACAGCACAAAACCAGAATATTTGGACATGGGTGAAATGTATTACTCATTTGTTGTTGCGGTGAAAGGGGTGGATCAAGATATTCCCAGACTTTTTGTTGGCCTAACTATTATTGATTTATCAAACAATTATTTCGAAAGGGGGATACCAGAAATAATAGGAAGTTTGTGTTCTTTGAAAGTGCTAAACTTGTCCAACAATAGCCTTAATGGTCGAATACCAAACTCTCTTGGTAAACTATCGAGATTGAATCATTAGACCTTTCTTGGAACCAACTCACAGAAATATCCTCAAAGCCTTGCAGGAATCAAGGTCCTTGAAGTCTTAAATCTATCACAAAACCATCTTGTGGGCGTATTCGGAAGGAACACAGTTCAAAGACATTTCAAGAGAACTCATTTAGAGAATTTGGGGCTCTGTGGGTTTCATCGCCCAAAAATTGCGGTGAGAATGCGCACAAACCACGGCAAGCGTAAGAACATCATGAGGAGGAAAGTGGATTTACGTGGGAAGTGGTGATATTGGGATACGGATGTGGGACTCTACTTGGATTCTTGATGGGTTCTTACATGTTGTCAACAAGAAAAGTGAAATGGTTCAATGCAATTCTTGATGCAAAGAGAGTTTGGTCTTGAAGAAGAGGAAGAGAAGACATGTTTACATCGGAAATGACGTTAGATAATGAAAGGTATGCTTTTCACATGATTTCTTATTTCATCAATTTTTTCAAAATGTCTTACCCTATGACTTCTCTTGGTCTTAAAAAAATTATTATGCAGTTAAAGGAGTTTGAGGAGGGCTGGGTGTAATTCAGTAATTCAGTAATTTTTTTGTTATTTTGATGATCGTACAACCATCGTATATGCTATAAAATTGTAGACACTAGTGTTTGTTACCGAATTGTAAGGTGTGAAAAGGAAAGCATTATTAATAATGACTTGTCTTTTAGTATATCTAATTTGACCATCCAGTGTGTTCTTCTTCTATCTTCTACATGTGTTTTAGCATTTCATTATCCCACCACCGCTTGACGAGTGGATTGTGAGACCAAATTGCCGGTGACCCGCACTTGAATAATCATCTACATGAAATTTTATCATATACCTACTGCTCCTTATGTCCTGTAAAATGTGCCATGGTCCTTTTAGGGTACCCGCAAAAATGTGTCCTATTTATCGATGTAGGTTGAACGTTATGGGTGTCGGACATTCTTAGATATATAGTCGCTAAATTTGTAGCGGATATGCTAGCTATAAAGTTCATTTATGTTATTGTGTCAGACATAGCCTTGAAGACAAATGATATGTGTGTCCGGCGTTACATCTTTTGCCATCTACTTTAAATGGTCGGGTTTATTATTAGCTTTTTATAACTTGACCGACCATGCAAGTCTTAAATTTTACCCTTAGGTAATCGTGTTTTTGAGTGGTTGAACCTTCAATATAATTTTGAAAAAGGAAGAGAAGACATGTATATAGCGGGAAATGACATGAGAAAATCAAAGGTTGTTGTATAAATTTTACTAGATGATAGTCGTCTGAGTATTAAACTATTAATATTGATTGTTATAAAATACCATAGTGTTGGCTATTAAGATTGTAACTTGAACAATTTGCTTTCTCGCAGTTCAAGAAGTCTTTGGTGAAGCGGGAACCTTGGGATTACGGAAAGGCGTCTTCCCAACATTGGTTATGGTACTTGCTATTTAGCTTCGCCCATCTGTAGCTTTGTATCAATATCGTTCTTGACTTCTTGTCCACATTGTTTCACCAGTCGATAATGTTGGTCCCGATATGAGTAAACAAATTATAACGAAATTGCAATATATGAATAACTTGTCAATATGTCTTCTTGTCAAAATTTCATACATGTTCCATCTATATATAGATATCTAAAGGTGTCTCCAATGTACACAATGGTTTCAAATAATCGTAATAACTATAATAACCGCTATTCGGTTATTAAGTATGTAATAAGCAACTTTGGTCCTTCATGTTTCTTGTCTTGATGAAAGGAGCAGTAGATCGAGATTACTTGCTCACATTCTCCTCCTTAATCTTGATCGTTGCTTCGTCCTAAGTCTTGAACTCCGAGCATTTGTCGCATAGTCACGAACTTGAGTCTTGGTAACTTTAGTTAGAATGTCTACTCTTTGAAGTTCTCCACTTACGTGTTCTACTTTGATATGACCATTCTCTACGCATTCCGTATGAAATGATAGCGAATGTCTATATGCTTGCTTCTTCCGTGAAATCTTTGGGTTCTTTACGAGTTGTATTGTCGATATATTGTCAACTCGGCGTTATCTTCTTTTCTTCTAATCCGGTTAATTCATTGAGTAATCGTTTCGACCATAAGGCTTGACATCTTTCGTCAGTAGCCACCATGAATTTCGATTCACATGATGAGAGCGCCATCTGTCGGTTGCTTCGAGTACACCAAGTGATAGGTGACTCTCCAAAGTAAAATACTATTCCGTAGTTCCTTTTCCTTGATCCGTATTAACTCCATAACCATGTCGTCAGATCTCGTAATCTTGCAACCTCGTCTTTCTTGTATATTACTCCATGGTCTTTCGTTCCTTTAATGTATCGGATTACTTGTTTTCGTCTTGGTGATGATCCTTGGTCTTGCATAAATCTGTTGAGTAGTCCGATCAATAACTAAGATCCGGTCTTGTATGCGATAAGTATCGAGACTTCAATTAAGCTTTGTAATAAGTTGCGTCAACCGGGTTTCCATCTTCCGCCTCGACCAACTTAGTGCGGGGTCCATTGGTGTCTTCGTGTCATTCTTGTCCGTCATGCTTGTTTCTTTCAAGATCTTGTTAATGTATCCGCTTTTCTTGATTGTAATCTCTCCTCCGTCTGTAACTTCTATCCCAAGGTAATATGCTAGCAACCCTAAGTCGCTCATTTCAAATTTATCTTTCATCTGGGATTTGAACAAATATACTTCCTTCTTTGGAGTGCCTGTGATTATTAGATCATCTACGTATACTCCAACGATAAGTGTAGAAGTCTTGCTTCTCTTTGTGTAGATCGCTTGTTCGAGATTACATTTCTTAAAGTCTAATGACTTTAATGTTTGGTCAAGCTTCATGTTCCAAGCTCTCGGCGCTTGTCTTAAGCCATACAAAGCTTTAGTTAGCTTGTAGACATTTCCTAGGTTTCCTTGTTGAATGAAACCTTCAGGTTGTGTGACATAGACTTCTTCCTTCAATTCTCCATGTAAAAATGCTGATTTTACATCTAAGTGGTGTACTTGCCATCCATTATATGTTGCTAGCGCTAATATCAATCGAACTGTCTCTATCCTAGCAACTGGTGCAAACACTTCATCAAGTCTATTCCTATTCTTGTCACGTAACCTTTTGCTACTAATCTTGCTTTATACTTTATGATCCTTCCCTGTGCATCTCTTTTGGTTTTATAAACCCATTTGAGTCCTATTGCTTTCGGTTTTCGCAATGGTAAGGGTCCATGTTATTTTTGTTGATTGAATCTAATTCAATTTCCATGGCCTCAATCCACTTCTCGCCTTTTGATGCTTCTTTGTAATTACGGGTTCTTCTTACGTAAAAAATAAGCTCGGTGCTTCTACTTCACGGCAGTTTGGTAGATTTGTAATATCCTTTAAACCTTGTATAGGTCTATGATCAAATCTAGGATCCGAGCTCTAATGAGCTTATAGTAGCTCTTTCTTCATCCGAGTTAGGGTTGAAAGTATATGATGGTGGTGTGATTGGTGAGGTGGATCCGGTATAGGTTCTTGTTCTTGATACGTGTTGTCAGTGTTTTCTATGTTGACTGGTGTAGGATTATCATAGTCAACTCCATCTATTACAAAGGTAGTCCAAAACGTATCTTCAGTATTCGTATCCTCTTCATTATTATTCCAATCCCACGGTTTTGTTTCCATAAACTTTACATCCCTACTAACGTGTTTCTTCTTTCCTACTGGATCATATAGCCTACATGCTTTTGATCCTTCTTCAACTCCTAAGTAAATCATTGGAATGCTTCTATCATCTAACTTCTTCAGTGAGGTATCGTAACCTTAGCATAAGTTGTGCATCCAAATATTCTTAGGTATTCTAAGTTTGGGTTTCACATTGTAGGGCTTCATATGGTGTTTTGTCTTTCGGGGCTTTCGCTTGCACTGTTGAGTATGTAAATGGCGTGCCCATCGCTTCCGCCCAAAAAGTTAAGGGTAACTTCATCGCTTTCATCATACTCCTAGTCGTTGATAACACTGTTCTATTTCTCTCTCTACTACACCATTCATTGAGGTGAGTATGGTCTTGTCAATTGTCTCTCAATTCCATTTTCCTTACAAGATTTAGTGAATTCATGTGATGTAAATTCACCTCCTCTATCGAGTTCTTAGCATCTTGATTTTCAACTTCAACTTTGATTCGATCGGTGTCTAAATTCCTTGAATGTGCTAAACGCTTGATCTTTCGAGTTTAGAAAGTAAGCCACATAAATCGTGTAGGCAATCATCGACTAATAAGAAGATGAGCTTCTTTCCGGAGTGTGTTGTTGGACTTATGGGACCACAAAGATCTCCATATACTAAGTCTAACGGGTTCTTCGATCTGAATTTAGCTTGGTTTGGAAATGGTGTTCTGATGTGTTTTCCTAATAAACATGCATCACAGATTTGTCCTGCATGCTTTATTCTTGGTATTCCATCTACTAAACCTTTCCTTGTCATTTTATCTATTGCATCAAAGTTCAGGTGACCTAATCTAGCATGCCATAACCATGCTTGGTCATCTACGTTTGCTAAAAGACATATAGGTGCTACTATATGTAATCTAATCTTGAAAGTCGATTCTTAGATCGTTCTACCTTCATCAACAACTTCTTGTTCTTATCATACAAAGTCAAGAAGTTTCCATCCATGATGATCTTGCAACCTATTTCGTAAGTTGTCCTAGACTAAGTATGTTGCTCTTGAGGTTTGGAATGTAGTAAACATCCGAGATCATCTTCTGTTGTAGGTTTCTACATCCTAATAGTATTGAACCTCTACCCTTTATCTCTACATACGATCCATCTCCAAAACGAACACGTCCAGTGATGTTTTCGTCAATATCTTTAAAATGGCCTTTGGTGCCTGACATATGGTTACTTGCACCATTGTCTAAATACCATATGCTAGCATCTGTCGTAGCATATTTTCGGGGTTGTACTTTTCCTTCATTTAACAAGATTTCTTCAGTTTCGTGTATAGCCATTAGCAATGATGGTTCATCGTCTTCTAAGATAAGGTTTGACTGTTCTTGAGTTGTTGATGGACTTCTACAATCCTTCTTGTAGTGTCCGAGTTTTCCACAATTATAGCATGTGATTTTGCTCTTATCCCATCCTTGTTTTCCATTATTTGACTTATATGAGTGGGATGAGTTTTCTCCATTCGAGTTGTTTCTATTTCCCTTATTCTGCCAGTTTCCACGTGAATAGTTTGATCTACCTCTATATTTTGTAAATCGTTTCTTATTTCTAGAATGTTCGCCTTGCGAATAATAAGTTATCTGGCCATCTACTTGTCCTCCCTTTCGGAGTTTTATTCTCTCCTCGAATGCCTTAAGTTTTCCCGTGATCTCATCTAATGTAATGTCATCGAGATCATTTGTCTGTTCTATGGATGCTACTATTTGAATGAATCTATCGGTGTGGAGTCTAATAGTTTTCGAACTAAAGGTGATTCATCCAACTCTTTCCTAATTCTTTTGCCTTCGTGGCGTAGCCGTTTAATTTGGTCAGAATACATCCACCGTTTCATCCTCCTTCATCTGAAGAGTCTGAAATCCAATCATCAATGATTGTAATCGTGCTTGTTGCACCTTTTCTTCTCCAACGTGTCTCTTTTTCAATGAATCCCATAATTCTTTTGCAGTTTTGCAACTTGCTACTTGTAAGATCACATCTTCGGTTAACGCTTGATATAAGAAGGCGGTTGTTGCCTTATCCTTCTTAACATCTAATTGTGTATCGGCCTTAGGTTCTATTGTTTCCCATAATCCTTGTGCTTCTAGTATCACCTTAATTTGTATAGTCCAAACTGTGTAGTTTGTGATTTTGAGTTTTGGGCATTGATCTTTGTGTCATAGGGGTTACGGGTTTTGGTGCATGTTCTTGCACTTGCGTCGTCACCGGGCATTTTGATGGTTCTTATGATCTTCACTCTACTCAGATAGGGATTTCTAACTCGTGGTATCACTTAATACTACGGGAACAGAAAATAGTTATCCGGAATCCTAATATGGAACTATGGATTTCTAATAGTATAAACTACGTATCTATACTATAAATATGAAAAGAAATCCAAAAGTTTAAGATTTTCGTGTGACCTGCTTTTTGTCACTACATGATTCCTTCTTGTCGGTACTAGAGTATACCAACTATGTCTTTCTTTTCCCTTGTATCACGTTGTCCTTTCTTTTGTTGACTTGCTTCCTTTATCTCCAAGTCTCGGATTTTGTGTCGACTTGCTTCTTTATCTCCAAGTTTGAATAAACACAAAACGTTTGTAAATTAGTCTCGGTAATTTCTTCCAAAAGACCAAGCGAGTTGCTTGTCTTGTTCTACTACTCGACGGTAGTATGTCAACAAGTGATGTCCTTGTTGCCCTCGTTGCTTGTCCGCGTTCAAACAATACTCCTTCTTTATTCCACACCGTATCTACAACAACCTACAGAAATACCAACGGTATCCTTGCGAGCAAATGATCAGGATGCTCCTGTTGTTGTCCTTCTTTGTATTGCGAGCGTTTCTTCAAAAACAAATGATTGTTTTCTGGTTCGGTATACCTTCTTCTCTTCTCAAACAACGTTCTCCTTTTTTTTCTTACGTACGTCTTCTTCTCCACTCTTGTCTCGACAAAAGGGCTGTTTTTTTCGTTGTATGATTGAAAGCCAACAAGTATAGCAAAGTTTCCTTTGTCTCGTTCTCGTTGCGTCCAGAATCAAACCAACAGAAAATACCAAGTCACCACAATTTGGTGGCTTGTCGAATGCAATTTCTTACACAAGTACGGTCGTGCACTACTTTCCTTGCGTCTCAAGTTATCCAGGCAGCGTATGTATGATGATACGTTGCGTTTTTCTTCTTCTTCTTCCTGAAACAAAAGTTTCAGCGCTTCTTCTGGTTCCTTCTTTCTCGTTCAAGAGTTTCTGGTTTATTTTTTGGTACTCGTTAACAACAGAATTGTTTCTGGTTTTCTGGTTCGGAATCTTGTGTTCAAGATGATGGTTGTATCGATGTAACGAGTGTATGGACAAGGCTCTTGATGCCAAATGTTGGTCCCGATATGAGTAAACAAATTATAACGAAATTGCAATATATGAATAACTTGTCAATATGTCTTACTGTCGAAATTTCTGTACATGTTCCATCTATATATAGATATCTAAAAGGTGTCTCCAACAGACACAATGGTTCTGTAAATAACTGTAATAACTATAATAACTGCTATTCGGTTATTAAGTATGTAATAAGCAACTTTGGTCCTTCATGTTTCTTGTCTTGATGAAAGGAGCAGTAGATCGAGATTACTTGCTCACAAGCAATCCTATAATACAGTTTATGCTGTATGAGACCCTACTAAAGAAGTTGAAGCAGTGTCGTGCCTTAAGCAACAATAACCAAGGTGTAACTGCTTTAGAGGCAAGTAACTGTTAGTATAATCACTGCAGAATTTTCAGATAATTATGACTTATTTATCATTTGAGCTTTTTAGTAGAGCAGCAAAATAATAATTATACACTTATACTCAAACATACATCAATTTCTGAAATCAGTGACTTGATTTAGACCCACTAATATCTGTAATCGACACATTAGGTCTCAAGACTGACTGATTCCATCATCAAAAGTCTAACTCGTAGTAAATCTTATTAGATGTTAATAGTCGAACTAGGGTGGAAAATGGCGGTTTGGGCAACAAGCAATTTTTGGTACTTACTGAAACTTGTCGGGTTGGGTTGCCTGGACACTTTTAGCCAAACAAATTTAGCAAAATTTATATTATTACAACAATAACATTAATTTTTGAGTAAAGTTATTTAGGATGTTTTATGCATAAAAAATTTACTTTAGATGACTTTCTTCCTGTTTGACCAGTTGGTGTATCGACCCAGTTAACCCGTTTCTCTTTAAGTTATCTTTCAATTAAAATGTTTGACTTAATGACTTGTTGGAGATGAAACAAAACCCGAAGCGACCCATTCATAAGTAAATGGGTTGAAATGTTCATCTCAAATCAAAATTGTTGCCAGTTTTATTTTTTCTGTTACACCACCCCAGTATTTAAAGAAGCATTAAACTATCTGTATTTTGCAGTCAAGACTTCAGGCAAGACAAAAAACATCAGTACGAAGGTAAATGTGATTATGAAATATGCAAACGTTACTTACCTCCCACAAAGATCGAATATTCACACAAATCCTGTTTTCGTTCATGGACACTGGATGGAATTCTAAAGATGATACGCTACGAAGGGCTCCATGGCTTTTACAAAGGGATGAGCACAAAGATTGTACAAAGTGTTTTGGCTGCAGCCTCTTTGTTCATGGTAAAGGAAGAACTTGTGAATGGTGTTCGGTGGATGCTATTGAAGGATGCAGCTAAAGTCGTGAAATCTAAATCTCCTTAGCCATATAGTAACACAAACCACCCTCTTCCATTTCCACACGAAATAATAGTAAAATGTTTGTACGAAAAAATGGGTCCAGAAGCAGAAACTGTGGGGTGCATTGAAAGGATTAGTAATGAAGTGATGATAATTGGTTATATTTGAATCTACAGTGTTGTGTTTAGTGGATAAGCTACAAAGATTGTAAGGTGTTGGTGCAATATGTATTAACTTTCTTGATTCTTATTAGCCCCATGTTTCTTACCCTTCTCTATTAGCCCCATGTTTCTTACCCTTCTCTACAGTGTAGTGTTTAGTGGATATGCGACAAAGATTGTAAGGTGTTGGTGCAATATGTATAAACTTTCTTGATTCTTATTAGCCCCATGTTTCTTACCCTTCTCTATTGTCTCATTTGATTTACAAAACTAGTATCTGAACGAGTATGCAATATCTCCCGTTCTTCGCTGTTAAACTAATGGCATATTATGTCGCAAGTAGTTATGTAAATTGACTTGTAGAAAAATGCTTAACAACATGGTGTAGCAGACTAGTACGTAGACGGATCACATCTAGAAGAAGCTCGTCATGCAGCGTAGCAACATTCCTGAATATGGAAAACACGGATGGACTGATTCTTTACATGTCTTGTTCCGAGTTAAAAAGAAGCTCGCCATGCAGCGTAGCAACATCTAAGAAGCTCGTCATGCAGCGTAGCTTTGCTGCTCTTTAAACAAAATCTTTCATCCATCAACGGCACAGCACCTTTTCTTATGTAGATGAATTCTGTCAAGATGCGTTGGGTTCTGATTATCATCCAAAAATGATGAGCTGGAACACAAGTACAGACTGTTGTAACTGGGATGGATTAGTTGCGACAACTCCACCGGTGACGTCATCGGTCTCCATCTCAATTTCGGAATGCTACAAGGTACAATTCATCTTGACAGCTCCCTCTTCAACCTAACACACCTTACTTATCTGGGATTATCATATAACAGACTTAATGGGACATTGCCATCTTGGCTGTTTACTTCCCCCACTTTAGAGTATCTCCGTCTATCTGATTACATGCTCAGTGGAAATGTTCCTTTTGAGTCATTTGCTCTTCCATCATTAACATACTTAGACCTCAGTAACAACAATCAGTTGGCTGGCCAAATTGATGTGCAAATTAACCATTTCGACAACTCACCAACCTCACTCGCCTGTACCTTGTAACCAACTCACAGGAAATACCCCTCAAAGCCTTGCAGACCTGACGTTTCTCGAGTTCTTAAATCTCTCAAAAAACCATCTATAGGGGAGCATTCCACAAGGAAATCAATTAAGAACATTTGAAGAGAACTCATATAGTGGGAATCCAAAACTTTGTGGGTTTCCATTGCCCCGAAAGTGCAATGATTATTTACACGAGCTACAGCTTGAAGCAGATGAAGATGAGGAGGAGAGTGGATTTACATTGAGAATGGTGATGTTGGGATATGGATGTGGAACCATAATTGGATTGGTGATGGGATATCTTATGTTGTCAAGCATAAGACCAAACTGGCTTAGTGCAGTTGCTGATGCAGGGGAGCACATGATCTTGAAGAGCCGAAACAAGAGAAGAAGAGTTTATATGAGAAAATGAAGCTAGTTAATGAAATGTATGTATGTCACATTTTTTCCCATTGCACCAAATTGCGCAAAATGATTAATACTATGATTTGTTCCTTTTTTCTTCCATATTTTCTGATGCAGATGGAATCTTTTGGCTGGAAGTCCTGAGATATATAGCTGCTAATATTGTAGTAGTGGATATGTTGTTATAGTTTATTTATGCTATTGACTTTATTAGTTAGCCTTGAAGACAAATGATATTTGTGTCTGATGGTCTTCTGAGCAAATAACACACGGTTACATCTTTTTAGCCTTTTGTTATGATCTATTGAAGAAGCTAGTGCACATTTTGTACTTATCTGTTACAGCAGTTGTGAGATATAATTATGAGATTGATTTACAGTTTCATTGATAACCTGTTTCATATCTTTGTTTCTAAGTGTAACTTTCCATACCTCAAATTGATTAAGTTAGTGCACATTTTGTACTTATTTGTGACGGAGCTTTAGTGACGACGGGTGACGACTCAAGTTTGGTCACTAACAGATTCAGTGAGATTTTTTCTGTTGTTAGTGACGAAATCTGTTTTGTCACTATAGGTGGTTTTTATTGCTTGTAGTGCACAAACAGGTTCATGTTAATTCATATGCTGAAAGCGTGTAATTGAAAGCAATTCATGAAAACATACATTTCTTTTTCTTTTCCGAATATCAACCTGCCGTAGTGCCGTGCCTCAAACGTTCAGAAGTTAGCTTTATGAACACTCCTTTTGAGATGTCCAGGTTTTAAACCAGCAATCGTTTTTCTTTTCCTTTTGAGATGTGCCTCAAACATTACACATAAGTTAGTCAGGTTAAGTTTCAATATATAACATCAGATGAGAAAAACGTTTAAAGTAGTTGAATGAAAAGCATTATTATTGGAACAAAAAAGGCTCAAAACTCGATCAAAGTCAATGGAGAGTATCTTTAATGCATGGTGTTCTTTTAAGACTAGGTAGAAATTAGAAATGAAGTTTGGAAAATTGAACAAACCACAAGAAAAAGCTAATCAAGGGCCTTACCCATACGATGGGATCAATTAGGAAAATTATTTTATTATATTCTCTGGTATTGGGTCCATGGAGCAAGTGAGCAATGTCGGGCCTTGAAATAAAGAAGCCCAATAGTTTTTTATTTGGGATATTTACAATTGATTGTTTCAATTCAATATCCAATTTTGCTGTTTGTTGTAGTAATTTTTTTATTAAATTTGGTCTTTATTCATTTTCTTAAAATAAAGATGATAGTATAAGAAAATATAGTGATGTTCACTTTTTATTAAATTAGACGACTATCAGTACATAACAACGAAATTTTATAGCGACAAATATTTATAAATGTGGTATTTGGATTAAAATGCAGACCGAGATTAGGAGCAAGGTTTGGTGGATCCGGTGCGTTGTCATATTCATACACTCATTATGAAGAAAAAATATGTAAACTTAATTATAGTTTTCCCTTGAGTTGAAAGATAAACAATTTGACGAAAGTATTAGGGAAATGCAAAACAAGTGACAAGAAGTTTCAAATTACGACATGGTTAAGCATTCAATACCACATTATGCATGCAATTCTTTCTTTCACACACATATCACGTTCAAATTGAGGAACCTTTGATGCAACATCATCCCGTATACTTTTGCCTACAGTTTTTTGATAAAGACATTGACGTAACATCAAATTAAAGTTTGCATGTTCAATACATTCAAACTTCATCAAAAAACAATCCATGGTTTATTGAAAATCATAGACCTAAAAAACATCAACTTAAGACTAAATATAAACGATTCGACTTTTATACAATATTTGGCCGGGTCTATGATTTTGAATAAACGATTCGGCTCATTAATGTTTGTTTTTGTAGGTAGCGTGTGGTATACAGTGTTGTACGTACTCATATCATATTGCATATGAAAATCCGAAGGTTTCATTAACGTACTGTAATAGAGTTAATTGAGGTACCAAGGTTTTATCTTTAAAAAAAATAATAATAATAAAAAAGTAACAGACCAATGTGAGAGTATTAGAGAAAAAAAAAATC
Source organism: Chrysanthemum lavandulifolium (assembly GCA_022545495.1). NCBI lineage: Eukaryota > Viridiplantae > Streptophyta > Magnoliopsida > Asterales > Asteraceae > Chrysanthemum > Chrysanthemum lavandulifolium. The sequence goes on along the minus strand of CM040245.1, from coordinate 27,005,684 downwards.
ACTAACTCTCTAGATCAAGGGTGTTTTGTTTTTGTTAATTTTCCAAAAATATTAAATTTTAAAATAGCCTTAATAAAATTCACTCCTGTTAAAACTTCATGCATGTATTATTAAATTTTAAAATTGTTCGTTTTGATTCGAGCCCGTTTAGCTTTTACCCGTTTGACCCACACCGGTTTGAACCGAGCTTTAAACTTGCCCATTTAGCCCGTGCCCATTAGAACCCACGCCCATTTGAATCCTTGCCTGAACCCGACCGTTTTGTCACAACTAGTATAAACGAAAACAAATACATATTTGAATGACTTATAAGTTAATTTAAATAAATGAGTTACCTAAAAGTAAAATATCTAATAGTTGAACTGCCTCTAAATACATAATCCCAATAAATAAAGAGATACAATACGGTGGAGATAAATTCCAAATTACAAGTCTAACATCGTTGTGCATTTTATAAAGAAAAATATCAATTATCATGTTTTGAAACTAATAAGTTTTTACTTTATAATGCATTTAGGCTTTCTAAAATTAAAAGGCTTAAAAATTCAGACCTGTTTACTTGCTTATTATGGAAAGATATATTATAATGCATGTAAAATTAAGATAAGGAGCTTCAATCATGAGATGACGTATGTCACTTCTTAACAAACTCCGTTCTAACTTCTAACAAACTCCAGCCTAACTCCTAACCACCAAAAATTAAGATAAGGGCTCCAATTATAAAATAGCGTATTACTTCTCAACTAAAAATTCATCTTTATTTTCAAATTAAAATATCTTTTATCTACTTATTTATATTATAATCTAATTTCACCAAATTTTCTAAAATTTTATGCTCTTTAATTCAACATCCATTTTAATATATTTTATGAGTTTTTAGTTTTATATTTTTAGTGGGTTTATTTTATTTTAATTCAAATTTTACAACTTTAACCTTTATTTCATTTATTCCAATCAATATAATCTTGATTCGTCAAAATCATATACTTTTGGGAGTGTTTGACGTGTAAGAGATTTGAGGGTATTTTTATACGGGAATAATGATGTCGCGTGAAAGTTACGGGTAACCCAAACAAACACTTACAACTAACACATATACCTTCAAGTGTTGTGAAACGAATTCACTAAGCGTAAGCAAACACATATAACTATACTTATCGCCTTGTTGTCACCACCATCTCATCACATCACCACCTCAAAACATTTGTTCGCTACAAAATAGTTATTGAGTACCCGCCGCCGCATTGCGCGGGTACCCTTCTATTGGTTTATGGATATATTTAATATGTGTATGACCGGATTCGAACTCGAGACCACGGGATTGCACACTTTACGTATGAGACTCGATGTTTTAATAATTAATATAAAATATTATGTTTAATTATTAAATCCACAATAAACGACTAAACGAGCGATAAGCACTTATCGAAAGTGACTATCGGTCGTTAAATGTCAACGGGATATGAAGAAAAGTAAGCAAGCGAGAGACGGTTTAGGAACCTCTTTTGGGCTTGTTTTGGCGAAACTATGGAATCCACATGAAACCATAGTAAACTTGACATCTACCATAAGGCTATAAATACATCCCCATGTATTCATCCTTTGGTACACTTGATTTCATTAAGGCCAAACTTCTTCTTTTCTTCCTCTTATTCTTGGTCGACGGTGAATCCCCATTGTAAGGGATTTACGATTGACCTTGAGCATAACAAAGGTGTTTGGTTATTCTATTGTGATCAAGAACTAGCATTCGCATCGAATCGCTAATAGTACGTGTGTACAAAAACGTGGTGTAACACACTATTGTTACATCAATTGGTTTGAATTGAAAAACGGTAAGGGTCAATTCTTTAAACCACATAAACCTTAATTAGGGTTCTTGAATTGAAGAGATCTACCAATTGCAAGAGGTACGTTACGCATCTTTCAGTTAATTAATTATTGTTATGATTCTAAGTCTTCCGCTGTGTACTCTGTGATGTCTACATGTTATTATTTGTATATCATGTATCTTAAACTCAACAGTGGTTTCAGAGCCTTGTATAACAAGTAATTAATTACTGAAACACATAAATAAAATAAACATGATTGTGTTATTATTTGTATGCGTAGATCTAGGGTTTGCAAAACCTAAACCCTAATTTTAGGGGGGGGCGTTTGTTTTTATGGTGCCCTAATTAGGGTTTTGTAAACTTAAGTTTTAATTGGATTAGAAACCCTAGGATGCATGCAATTTTATGTGTATTGCGTAACTCTGTTTTAATTGCATTAATTGTTAAGTGTAATTTATGTCCATGATAATTACATGCATATTTTATCATGAATCTGCTTTTATTGTATGTCTTTCTTGTTTAAGTGATATACAATAAATTTTGATAGATCTAAAATTGGGGAAGACCTCAATCATTATTAATTTAATCAATTATGTGCTATGTGGTATGTGTTTAATTTTGACTTACGCAATCGATGAATCGATGCATGTGGCTCACCTTGTACATTATGTCAAACGGGTGAAAGTCTTAATTAAACATGTACATATTGACAGATCTAGAATTGATTATTAATAAGATTTATCAAAAGGTTTGCATGTGGCTATTTGATATGCATGACTTATTTTTTGTTATGCATTCATTGTTTATATGTTTATTTTTAAATACTTGCTTGTTTGTTATGTGTAACAAGGGTATTTTTACAAGAAAAATAAACTGACATAAACAATGGTGAAACATGTATTTTTAAGCATAGTAATCATAATCGTTTAATTGATTGGTGACTTTGGTACAAATGGTGCGAACGGCTCACCCACTAGAATAAACTATAAAGGGGTTAATAAAGTGCTGCGCACACTCACACGAAAGGATATCTAAGGTTATGCTTTAGCGCCACCGTCCTCCGCCTCTGTAAGTTCGAATGGAGCTACTTAGTAAGCCATTAAATGTGCAAGCTCATCTTAAGGCGAATTAGTTTTAATTCCATGCGCCGGTGGTAATTACCCGAAACACTAAGTGTTTACACTTATGCAAAAGTGCGGTATAATGGATGATAATTAACACTAAATTCCTTGATTGGTGAATCCAATACCTCAATTAAAGTTTGATGATGAAAAGCTTATACATTAAAACAAGATATAAATGTTTTAATAAAACCTATGTTACGAAGATGAATGCATGACATCTTTGTACATATTTGATTTGACATCAAAATTATTACCCTTTAATTTAAGTTATATGCCATCCAATAAACGAAACACCTAAGATTACCTTTTATTTGCGTGAGAACGTGACTTAGATCATAATCAAAGGGTAAAATGTCCACGTGTCGTGAGAACGGGCATGGACGATTTTGCAGTTTCTTAAGTTGGACAACTTAATTGAGCTTTGTAGTGAGAACTGACAACTCAAGGCATAAGATGGGGATAAAACATGTTTACATGGCAATTGAAATTGGCTAGATGTAAATCCCATAAATCTAGGAATTGCAATTTGAAAATTGGCAATTGAGGTTCGACTGTACCATCTTGAATAATTTCATTACTAGCGGATCAACCGATGTGATGAAACTATGTCAATTTGGATCCTAGTTTTTCAGTGAAAATTAAATGGTTATATGCTTATGAACCATGGGTATTTAATTTTCTTGAAAAGGTTAATTATCGAAAATACTAAAATTGAATTTTGTAATTCTTTTGAATGTATAAATGCGACATTTAACCGTAAACGAGGTTTAGTCTTTGAGCAGTAAATTGATCCATTCTGCTTTCAAACAAATGTTTGATCGAGAATAATTTACCGAAAAGACAAACGAAGTCTCTTTTCCATGAGAGAAGCATGAGACTCAATCCTATTCCTTTTCATGAATGAGAAAGATATAATAGGAATGTTTGAATTGTCTAAATTCTAATGTAACTCATTGCAATGAATTGCACATCATATTTTCCATAAAGATTTCATTACCTTCATTTGGTGAATGAATCCTTTTGTAACAAACATGAATGTTGGTTAACTAGAAAACATGTATATGAGTTACAAAATTAGAAGCTAGACAAATTACCGCGAAAATTGGTAAAAGGCAAACTAGCATATTTTATCTAGTTGTTTTGCTTTAGCCTTTAAAGGTGCTACATACCGCATGGGCATGGTAGGCTCAGTAGGAAGAAATTGCATACCCATTTTTCAAGTTAATAACATTGATGGATAACCCATCATTCACAGAATAGAATACACCTTTTAGTACCTTAGTAATGATTACGTATGGTTCTTTAAAGGTGTAGGAAAGTAAAAAGCAAGCAAGTTGTTTTCTTTGGTTATGCAACACTTACAATGTTTTCGTATTCGGTGGGAGCATTTGTGTTGCATTCTTGAATAAGAAGTTGTTTTATTGATTTCTAATTCATGGGAGCTACAAGCCTTATTTCCCGTAGTAACCTAGATTATCTTCAAAGATAATTACTTTCCAATTGTAGGCACTTATGTTTTTAAGGAGAGTCATATGCGTTTCTTACTAATCAATATAGTCCTACATCTACTTGTTATATCTATGACACAAATCATATTAATCAAATAAACGAACGTGTATCGTGTTGTTTATCCGCTACATGATGTTGTTACATGCACAAGTGGGAGAAATCTTTATTGTGCAAGGTACAACACATATTAATATGATTTAAATGGATTCTCTTGATCGTAAAGTAAGAGAATAACGTTTAATAGAAGTATACATTTAAATATGTATGATTGCCCTATTAAGAACATGTGTCAAGATGATAACAAAGACTACTTTATTTTAAATATTTATGTCATTCAATATTTAAGAAACACTTGTAGTTACAATTTATGTTACGTGAGAGCGTGAACTAGATTGTAGCCCAAGGTAAAATACCCAGCGTGTCGTGAGACGAGCATGGATGATTTTGCGTTTTTACGTTGAACTTTTCATAGAATGACATAATTAAATGAAGTAATCTAATACTACTTTGAATTTAAGTATTCATGAATGACTTAAATATATGTAGTAAATATTAACTTGAAATTTTAATTGAAACCGGTGGTGTTCATAATTACTTTAATTATAAATGTTTATGATTTTGTAAAGTCACAAACATGAAGTCAGTTAATACAAGACTTACAATATAAAGTAAGACGTTAACTTGTCGTGTTTTAAGACATATGCATTAAGTCAATGAGTTGATCAATGACTTATAACGATAGTGGGATTAAAGCGATATGTCTTTGACTTGGTCAAGAATACTTGTGTTATAATGCATGCAATTGACTTGGTAATTCTATTGTACCATTAAGTTTTACTTTGTTCGTAAATAGGTAAGCCAAAGAGTAGATGGTTATCTTAAAATATTGTTAGATTATCTTACAATATTAATTCTAATGAAATACCATAGTTTTATGGTATGTTCGGTTAGAAGAATCAAAATCTATTGGCATGTTTGATTCAAGATAACTATAGTTTCTTCCACATGTTATCAAGGTCGAGAAGATTGAGTATAGATTGAATATACTCAATAAGACTCAACCTAGAAGATTGATAAGACACCATTTGTTTATGGAATGTGATGAATCACATTAAGTCTTATAATGAAGTTCAATTTGTTAAACTACCGTAGTGGGTTGTAACAAACTAAAGTCGAACTGTCAATGTTTTGTAATATCCCAAAAGAGAACAATGTATTGTTGCTCTACTTGCTAAAATATTTAAAGGTAATATTTAAATTGTTAAAAGCAAGTGGGAGTTTTGTTTAGATCTTGAAAGATTGAATTACAAAATACATAATCTTCTAAAACGCACTAGCAAATATCATGAAAAGGCTAAACATGTATATGATAGACCTCAATATGATGGAATTGTCATTCATAGATCCGTAAGGATATCTCGGTATTTAATATGATGAGGAATATGAGTTCTGGGGATCATGGTAAGCTCTGTTAATCATAATGATAAATTTACACTTTGTAATCGTTTCGACCATAAGGCTTGACATCTTTCTGTAGCCACCATGAATTCGATTCATGATGAAGCGCTATCGTCGGTTGCTTCGAGTACACAAGTGATAGGTGACTCTCCAAGTAAAATACTATTCCGTAGTTCCTTTCCTTGATACGTATTAACTCATAACTCATGTTGTATCACTGTAATCTTGCGACCTCAAATGCTGTATATTACTCCATGGTCTTTCGTTCCTTTAATGTATCGGATTACTTGTTTCTTGTCTTGGTGATCCTTGGTCTTGCATAATCTGTTGAGTAGTCCGTGAATAACTAAATCTGGTCTTGTATCGATAAGTGTCGAGACTTCAATTAAGCTTAATAAGTTCGTCCAGCGGGTTTCCATCTTCGCGCCGACCAACTTAGTCAGGGGTCATGGTGTCTCGTGTCATTCTTGTCCGTCATGCTTGTTTCTTTCAAGATCTTGTTAATGTATCGGTTTTCTTGATTGTAATCTCTCCTCACATGTGTAACTTCTATCCCAAGGTAATATGCTAGCAACCCTAAGTCGCTCATTTCAAATTTATCTTTCATCGGGATTTGAACAAATATACTTCCTTCTTTGGGTGCTGTGATTATTAGATCATCTCGTATACTCCAACGATAAGTGTAGAAGTCTTCTTCTCTTTGTGTAGATCGCTTGTTCGAGATTACATTTCTTAAAGTCTAATGACTTTAATGTTTGGTCAAGCTTCATGTTCCAAGCTCTCGGCGCTTGTCTTAAGCCATACAAAGCTTTAGTTAGCTTGAGACATTTCCTAGGTTTCCTTGTTGAATGAAACCTTGGTTGTGTGACATAGACTTCTTCCTTCAATTCTCCATGTAAAATGCTGATTTTACATCTAAGTGGTGTACTTGCCATCCATTATATCTCTTAGCGCTAATATCAATCAGGCCTCTACATCCAACTGGTGCAAACACTTCATGAAGTCTATTCCCAATTAAAACCTTTTGCTACTAATCTTGCTTTATACTTTATGATCCTTCCTTGCATCTCTTTTGGTTTTATAAACCCATTTGAGTCCTATTGCTTTCGGTTTTGAGGCGATGTGGTAAGGGTCCGTGTGTTATTTTGTTGATTGAATCTAATTCAATTTCCATGGCCTCAATCCACTTCTCTTGATGCTTCTTTGTAATTACGGGTTCTTCTTACGTAAAAATAAGCTCGGTGCTTACACTTCACGTGCGGTTTGGTAGATTTAGTAATATCCTTTAAACCTTGTATGGGTCTATGATCAAATCTAGGATCTGAGCTCTCAATGAGCTTATAGTAGCTCTTTCTTCATCGAGTTAGGGTTGAAAGTATATGATGGTGGTGTGATTGGTGAGGTGGATCCGGTATAGGTTCTTGTTCTTGATCGTGTTGTCGGTGTTTTCTATGTTGACCGGTGGGATTATCATAGTCGACTCCATCTATAAAGGTAGTCAACATCTTGATTGTATCCTCTTCATTATTATTCCAATCCACGGTTTTGTTTCCATAAACTTTACATCCCTACGCGTGTTTCTTCTCTCTCTTTGGATCATATAGCCTACATGCTTTTGATCCTTCTTCAACTCTAAGTAAATCATTGGAATGTTCATCATCTAACTTCTTGGTGAGTGTATGTATAGCATTTGTGCATCCAAATATTCTTAGGTATTCTAAGTTGGGTTTACATTGTAGAGGGCTTCGTATGGTGTTTTGTCTTTCGGGGCTTTCGTCGGTGCCACATTGAGTATGTAAATGGCGTGCCTTCACTTCGCCAAGTTAAGGGTAACTTCATCGCTTTCATCATACTCCAGTGTTGATAACCTTTGTTCATTTCTCTCTCTCTACTCCATTACATTGAGGTGAGTATGGTCTTGTCAATTGTCTCTCAATTCCATTTTCCTTCGGGATTAGTGAATTCATGTGATGTAAATTCACTCCTATCGGTTCTTAGCATCTTGATTTTCAACTTCACTTTGATTCGATCTGGTGTCTAAATTCCTTGAATGTGCTAAGCTTGATCTTCGAGTTTAGAAAGTAAGCCCATAAATCGTGTGCGGTCATCGACTAATAAGAAGATGAGCTTCTGGGAGTGTGTTGTTGGACTTATGGGACCACAAATCTCCTATACTAAGTCTAACGGGTTCTTGATACGAATTTAGCTTGGTTTGGAAATGGTGTTCGATGTGTTTTCTAATAAACATGCATCTGATTTGTCCCATGCTTTATTCTTGGTATTCCATCTACTAAACCTTTCCTTGTCATTTTATCTATTGCATCAAAGTTCGGGTGACCTAATCTAGCATGCCATAAATGCTGGTCATCTACGTTGCTAAAAGACATATAGGTGCTACTATATGTCTATCTTGTAAGTCGATTCTTAGATCGTTCTACCTTCATCAACAACTTCTTGTTCTTATCATACAAAGTCGAGTGGTTTCCATCCATGATGATCTTGCAACCTATTTGTAAGTTGTCCTAGACTAAGTATGTTGCTCTTGAGGTTTGGAATGTAGTATCAAGATCATCTTCTGTTGTAGGTTTCTACATCCTAATAGTATTGAACCTCACCCTTTATCTACATACGATCCATCTCCAAGCGAACACGTCCGGTGATGTTTTCGTCAATATCTTTAAATGGCCTTTGGTGCACGACATGGTTACTTACCATTGTCTAAATACCATATGCTAGCATCTCCATATATTTTTCGAGTTTGTACTTTTCTTCATTTAACAAGATTTCTTGATTTAGTGTATAGCCATTAGCAATGATGGTTCATCGTCTCTTAAGATAAGGTTTGGTGTTCTTGAGTTGTTGATGGACTTACTACAATCCTTCTTGTAGTGTCAGGTTTTCCACAATTACATGTGATTTTGCTCTTATCCCATCCTTGTTTTCCATTATTTGACTTATATGAGTGGGATGAGTTTTCTCCATTCGAGTTGTTTCTATTTCCCTTATTCGCGGGTTCCGTGAATAGTTTGATCTACCTCTATATTTTGTAAATCGTTTCTTATTTCTAGAATGTTAGCCTTGTGCGAATAATATTATCTGACCATCTACTTGTCCTCCTTTCGGGTTTTATTCTCTCTCGAATGCCTTAAGTTTTCTGTGATCTCTCTCTATGTAATGTCATCGAGATCATTTATTTCTATGGATGCTACTATTTGAATGAATCTATCGGTGTGAGTCTAATAGTTTCGAACTAAAGGTGATTCATCCAACTCTTTCCTAATTCTTTTGCCTTCGTGGCGTGGCGGTTTAATTGTTGTAAATACATCCAGTTTCATCCTCCTTACGTCGAAGAGTAAAATCCAATCATCAATGATTGTAATCGTGCTTGTTGCTTTTCTTCTCAACGTGTCTCTTTCAATGAATCCCATAATTCTTTTGCGGTTTGCAACTTGCTACTTGTAAGATCACATCTTGGTTAACGCTTGATATAAGAAGGCGTTGTTGCCTTATCCTTAACATCTAATTGTGTATCGACCTTAGGTTCTATTGTTTCCCGTAATCCTTGTAGCCTAGTATCACCTTAATTTGTATAGTCAGCGTGTAGTTTGTGATTTTGAGTTTGGGCATTGATCTTTGTGTCATAGGGGTTACGGGTTTTGGTCGCGATGTTCTGCCTCGTCACCAAGGCATTTTGATGGTTCTTATGATCTTCGCTCTACTCCTTAGTGTAGGGATTTCTAACTCGTGGTATCACTTAATACTACGAGGCGGAAAATAGTTAGGGGAATCCTAATATGGAACTATGGTTTCTAATAGTATAAACTACGTATCTATACTATAAATATGAAAAGAAATCCAAAGTTTAAGATTTTCGTGTGACTGTTTTGTCATGCATATCCCTTCTTGTCGGTACTAGAGTATACCAACTATGTCTTTTCTTGTATCACTTGTCCTTTCTTTTGTTGACTTGCTTCCTTTATCTCCAGTCTCGGATTTTGTGTCGACTTGTTTATCTCAAGTTTGAATAAACACAAAACGTTTGAAAATTAGTCTCGGTAATTTCTTCCAAAAGACAACGAGTTGCTTGTCTTTACTACTGACGGTAGTATATCGACAAGTGATGTCCTTGTTGCCTCGTTGTATCGCGTTCAAACAATACTCCTTCTTTATTCCATTATCTACAACAACCTCTGAAATACCAGCGGTATCCTTGCGACAAATGATGGGATGCTCTGTTGTTGTCCTTCTTTGTATTCTTGACTTCAAAAACAAATGATTGTTTTACGGTTCGGTATACCTTCTTCTTCTCAAACAACGTTCTCCTTTTTCTTCGATCGTCTTCTTCTCCTCTTGTCTCGACAAAAGGTCATTTTTCGTTGTATGATTGAAAGCCAACAAGTATAGCAAAGTTTCCTTTGTCTCGTTCCGTTGCGTCCAGAATCAAACCAACAAGAAAATACCAAGTCACCACAATTTGGTGGCTTGTCGAATGCAATTTCTTACACAAGTACGGTCGTGCACTACTTTCCTTGCGTCTCAAGTTATCCAGGCAGCGTATGTATGATGATACGTTGCGTCTTTTCTTCTTCTTCTTCGTGAAACAAAAGTTTCAGCGCTTCTTTTTCTGGTTCCTTCTTTCTCGTTCAAGAGTTTCTGGTTTATTTTTTTGGTACTCGTTAACAACAGAATTGTTTCTGGTTTTCTGGTTCGGAATCTTGTGTTCAAGATGATGGTTGTATCGATGTAACGAGTGTATGGACAAGGCTCTTGATGCCAAATGTTGGTCCCGATATGAGTAAACAAATTATAACGAAATTGCAATATATGAATAACTTGTCAATATGTCTTACTGTCGAAATTTCTGTACATGTTCCATCTATATATAGATATCTAAAAGGTGTCTCCAACAGACACAATGGTTCTATAAATAACTGTAATAACTATAATAACTGCTATTCGGTTATTAAGTATGTAATAACTTTGGTCCTTCATGTTTCTTGTCTTGATGAAAGGAGCAGTAGATCGAGATGCCTCACAAGCAATCCTATAATACAGTTTATGCTGTATGAGACCCTACTAAAGAAGTTGAAGCAGTGTGTGCGTAAGCAACAACAATAACCAAGGTGTAACTGCTTTAGAGGCAAGTAACTGTTAGTATAATCACTGCAGAATTTTCAGATAATTATGACTTATTTATCATTTGAGCTTTTAGTAGAGCAGCAAAATAATAATTATACACTTATACTCAAACATACATCAATTTCTGAAATCAGTGACTTGATTTAGACCCACTAATATCTGTAATCGACACATTAGGTCTCAAGACTGACTGATTCCATCATCAAAAGTCTAACTCGTAGTAAATCTTATTAGATGTTAATAGTCGAACTAGGGGTGGAAAAATGGCGGTTTGGGCAACAAGCAATTTTTTGGTACTTACTGAAACTTGTCGGGTTGGGTTGCCTGGACACTTTTTAGCCAAACAAATTTAGCAAAATTTATATTATTACAACAATAACATTAATTTTTGAGTAAAGTTATTTAGGATGTTTTATGCATAAAAAATTTACTTTAGATGACTTTCTTCCTGTTTGACCAGTTGGTGTATCGACCCAGTTAACCCGTTTCTCTTTAAGTTATCTTTCAATTAAAATGTTTGACTTAATGACTTGTTGGAGATGAAACAAAACCCGAGCGACCCATTCATAAGTAAATGGGTTGAAATGTTCATCTCAAATCAAAATTGTTGCCAGTTTATTTTTCTGTTACACCACCCCAGTATTTAAAGAAGCATTAAACTATCTGTATTTTGCAGTCAAGACTTCAGGCAAGACAAAAACATCAGTACGAAGGTAAATGTGATTATGAAATATGCAAACGTTACTTACCTCCCACAAAGATCGAATATTCACACAAATCCTGTTTTCGTTCATGGACACTGGATGGAATTCTAAAGATGATACTACGAAGGGCTCCATGGCTTTTACAAGGGATGAGCACAAAGATTGTACAAAGTGTTTTGGCTGCAGCCTCTTTGTTCATGGTAAAGGAAGAACTTGTGAATGGTGTTCGGTGGATGCTATTGAAGGATGCAGCTAAAGTCGTGAAATCTAAATCTCCTTAGCCATATAGTAACACAAACCACCTCTTCCATTTCCACAAAAATAGTAAAATGTTTGTGAAAAAATGGGTCCAGAAGCAGAAACTGTGGGGTGCATTGAAAGGATTAGTAATGAAGTGATGATAATTGGTTATATTTGAATCTACAGTGTTGTGTTTAGTGGATAAGCTACAAAGATTGTAAGGTGTTGGTGCAATATGTATTAACTTTCTTGATTCTTATTAGCCCCATGTTTCTTACCCTTCTATTAGCCCCATGTTTCTTACCCTTCTCTACAGTGTAGTGTTTAGTGGATATGCGACAAAGATTGTAAGGTGTTGGTGCAATATGTATAAACTTTCTTGATTCTTATTAGCCCCATGTTTCTTACCCTTCTCTATTGTCTCATTTGATTTACAAAACTAGTATCTGAACAGTATGCAATATCTCCCGTTCTTCGCTGTTAAACTAATGGCATATTATGTCGCAAGTAGTTATGTAAATTGACTTGTGAAAAATGCTTAACAACATGGTGTAGCAGACTAGTACGTAGACGGATCACATCTAGAAGAAGCTCGTCATGCAGCGTAGCAACATTCCTGAATATGGAAAACACGGATGGACTGATTCTTTACATGTCTTGTTCCGAGTTAAAAGAAGCTCGCCATAGCGTAACATCTAAAGCTCGTCATGCAGCGTAGCTTTGCTGCTCGATCTTTAAACAAAATCTTTCATCCATCAACGGCACAGCACCTTTTCTTATGTAGATGAATTCTGTCAAGATGCGTGGGTTCTGATTATCATCCAAAATGATGAGCTGGAACACAAGTACAGACTGTTGTAACTGGGATGGATTAGTTGCGACAACTCCACCGGTGACGTCATCGGTCTCCATCTCAATTTCGGAATGCTACAAGGTACAATTCATCTTGACTCCCTCTTCAACCTAACACACCTTACTTATCTGGGATTATCATATAACAGACTTAATGGGACATTGCCATCTTGGCTGTTTACTTCCCCTTTAAGTATCTCCGTCTATCTGATTACATGCTCAGTGGAAATGTTCCTTTTGAGTCATTTGCTCTTCCATCATTAACATACTTAGACCTCAGTAACAACAATCAGTTGGCTGGCCAAATTGATGTGCAAATTAACCATTTCGACAACTCACCAACCTCACTCGCCTATACCTTGTAACCAACTCACAGGAAATACCCTCAAAGCCTTGCAGACCTGACGTTTCGAGTTCTTAAATCTCTCAAAAACCATCTATAGGGGCATTCCACAAGGAAATCAATTAAGAACATTTGAAGAGAACTCATATAGTGGGAATCCAAAACTTTGTGGGTTTCCATTGCCCAGTGCAATGATTATTTACGAGCTACAGCTTGAAGCAGATGAAGATGAGGAGGAGTGGATTTACATTGAGAATGGTGATGTTGGGATATGGATGTGGAACCATAATTGGATTGGTGATGGGATATCTTATGTTGTCAAGCATAAGACCAAACTGGCTTAGTGCAGTTGCTGATGCAGGGAGCACATGATCTTGAAGAGCGAAACAAGAGAGAAGAGTTTATATGAGAAAATGAAGCTAGTTAATGAAATGTATGTATCACATTTTTCCCATTGCACCAAATTGCATAAAATGATTAATACTATGATTTGTTCCTTTTTCTTCCATATTTTCTGATGCAGATGGAATCTTTTGGCTGGAAGTCCTGAGATATATAGCTGCTAATATTGTAGTAGTGGATATGTTGTTATAGTTTATTTATGCTATTGACTTTATTAGTTAGCCTTGAAGACAAATGATATTTGTGTCTGATGGTCTTCTGAGCAAATAACACACGGTTACATCTTTTTAGCCTTTTGTTATGATCTATTGAAGAAGCTAGTGCACATTTTGTACTTATCTGTTACAGCAGTTGTGAGATATAATTATGAGATTGATTTACAGTTTCATTGATAACCTGTTTCATATCTTTGTTTCTAAGTGTAACTTTCCATACCTCAAATTGATTAAGTTAGTGCACATTTTGTACTTATTTGACGGAGCTTTAGTGACGACGGTGACGACTCAAGTTTGGTCACTAACAGATTCAGTGAGATTTTTTCTGTTGTTAGTGACGAAATCTGTTTTGTCACTATAGGTGGTTTTTATTGCTTGTAGTGCACAAACAGGTTCATGTTAATTCATATGCTGAAAGCGTGTAATTGAAAGCAATTCATGAAAACATACATTTCTTTTTCTTTTCCGAATATCAACCTGCCGTAGTGCCGTGCCTCAAACGTTCAGAAGTTAGCTTTATGAACACTCCTTTTGAGATGTCCAGGTTTTAAACCAGCAATCGTTTTTCTTTTCCTTTTGAGATGTGCCTCAAACATTACACATAAGTTAGTCAGGTTAAGTTTCAATATATAACATCAGATGAGGCGTTTAAAGTAGTTGAATGAAAAGCATTATTATTGGAACAAAAAGGCTCAAAACTCGATCAAAGTCAATGGAAGTATCTTTAATGCATGGTGTTCTTTTAAGACTAGGTAGAAATTAGAAATGAAGTTTGGAAAATTGAACAAACCACAAGAAAAATCAAGGGCCTTACCCATACGATGGGATCAATTAGGAAAATTATTTTATTATATTCTCTGGTGGGTGTGGATGATGGGCATGAAATAAAGAAGCCCATAGTTTTTATTTGGGATATTTACAATTGATTGTTTCAATTCAATATCCAATTTTGCTGTTTGTTGTAGTAATTTTTATTAAATTTGGTCTTTATTCATTTTCTTAAAATAAAGATGATAGTATAAGAAAATATAGTGATGTTCACTTTATTAAATTAGCATTATCGATGCATAACAGCGAAATTTTATAGCGACAAATATTTATAAATGTGGTATTTGGATTAAAATGCAGACCGAGATTAGGAGCAAGGTTTGGTGGATCCGTGCGTTGTCATATTCATACACTCATTATGAAGAAAATATGTAAACTTAATTATAGTTTTCCTTGAGTTGAAAGATAAACAATTTGACGAAAGTATTAGGAAATGCAAAACAAGTGACAAGAAGTTTCAAATTACGACATGGTTAAGCATTCAATACCACATTATGCATGCAATTCTTTCTTTCACACACATATCACGTTCAAATTGAGGAACCTTTGATGCAACATCATCCGTATACTTTTGCCTACAGTTTTTGATAAAGACATTGGCGTAACATCAAATTAAAGTTTGCATGTTCAATACATTCAAACTTCATCAAAAACAATCCATGGTTTATTGAAAATCATAGACCTAAAAACATCAACTTAAGACTAAATATAAACGATTCGACTTTTATACAATATTTGGCGGGTCTATGATTTTGAATAAGCGATTGACTCATTAATGTTTGTTTTTGTAGGTAGCGTGTGTATACAGTGTTGTACGTACTCATATCATATTGCATATGAAAATCCGAAGGTTTCATTAACGTACTGTAATAGAGTTAATTGAGGTACCAAGGTTTTATCTTTAAAAAATAATAATAATAAAAAATAACAGACCAATGAGAGTATTAGAGAAAAAAACACTAACTCTCTAGATCAAGGGTGTTTTGTTTTTGTTAATTTTCAAAAATATTAAATTTTAAAATAGCCTTAATAAAATTCACTCCTGTTAAAACTTCATGCATGTATTATTAAATTTAAAATTGTTCGTTTTGATTCAGTAGTTTAGCACCGTTTGACCACAGGTTTGAACCGAGCTTTAAACTTGCCCATTTAGCCCGTGCCAATTAGAACCCATTTGAATCCTTGTGAACCCGACGTTTTGTCACAACTAGTATAAGCGAAACAAATACATATTTGAATGACTTATAAGTTAATTTAAATAAATGAGTTACAAAAGTAAAATATCTAATAGTTGAACTGCCTAAATACATAATCCCAATAAATAAAGAGATACAATGGGTGGAGATAAATTCCAAATTACAAGTCTAACATCGTTGCATTTTATAAAGAAAATATCAATTATCATGTTTTGAAACTAATAAGTTTTCTTTATAATGCGTTTAAATTTCAAATTAAAGGCTTAAAATTAGAACACTGTTTACTATTATGGAAAGATATATTATAATGCGTATAAAATTAAGATAAGGCTTGATCGTGAGATAGCGTATTGACTTATATTTCCGTACAACTTAACAAACGTACCTTCTGTAGCAAAAATTAAGATAAGGCTCGATTATAAAATAGCGTAGCGACCTCAATAAAATTCATCTTTTTTTCAAATTAAAATATCTTTTATCTACTTATTTATATTATAATCTAATTTCACCAAATTTTCTAAAATTTTATGCTCTTTAATTCAACATCCATTTTAATATATTTTATGAGTTTTTAGTTTTATATTTTTAGTGGGTTTATTTTATTTTAATTCAAATTTTTAACTTTAACCTTTATTTCATTTATTCCAATCAATATAATCTTGATTCGTCAAAATCATATACTTTTGAAGTGTTTGGCGTGTAAGAGATTGAGGTATTTTATATCGGGAATAATGATGTGCGGAAAGTTAGGTAACGACAAACACTTACAACTAACACATATACCGAAGTGTTGTGAAACGATTCACTAAGCGGGTAGCAAACACATATAATAACTATCGCCTCATGCGTGTCACCACCATCTCATCACATCACCACCTCCAAACATTTGTTCGCTACAAAATAGTTATTGAGTACCCATGCTTGCTGGTACCCTATTGGTTTATGGATATATTTAATATGTGTATGGCGGATTCGAACTCGAGACCACGGGATTGCACACTTTACGTATGAGACTCGATGTTTTAATAATTAATATAAAATATTATGTTTAATTATTAAATCCGCATAAACGACTAAGCGAGCGATAAGCCTTATAAAGTGACTATCGGTCGTTAAATGTCAACGGATATGAAGAAAAGTAGCAATGAGAGGCGGTTTTAGGAACCTCTTTTTGGGCTTGTTTTGGCGAAACTATGGAATCACATGAAACCATAGTAAACTTGACATCTACTAAGGCTATAAATACATCCCATGTATTCATCCTTTGGTACACTTGATTTCATTAAAGGCCAAACTTCTTCTTCTTCCTCTTATTCTTGGTCGAACGGTGAATCCCCATTGTAAGGGATTTGATTGATGGCATAACAAAGGTGTTTGGTTATTCTATTGTGATCAAGAACTAGCATTCGCATCGAATCGCTAATAATGCGTGTTAATACAAGCGTGGTGTAACACACTATTGTTACATCAATTGGTTTGAATTGAAAAACGGTGGTCATTCTTTAAACCATAAACCTTAATAGGTTCTTGAATTGAAGATCTACCATTGCAGAGTCGTTACGCACATCTTTGGTTAATTAATTATTGTTATGATTCTAAGTCTTCCATATGCTGCATGATGTACATGTTATTATTTGTCATGTGTATCTTAAACTCAACGATGGTTTGAGCCTTGTATAAGTAATTAATTCTTGAAACACATAAATAAAATAAACATGTTGTGTTATTATTTGTATCGTAGATCTAGGGTTTGCAAAACCTAAACCCAATTTTGGGCGTTTGTTTTATGGTGCCTAATTAGGGTTTTGTAAACTTAAGTTTTAATTGGATTAGAAACCTAGGATGCATGCAATTTTATGTGTATGCGTAACTCTGTTTTAATTGCATTAATTGTTAAGTGTAATTTATGTCCATGATAATTACATGCATATTTTATCATGAATCTGCTTTTATTGTATGTCTTTCTTGTTTAAGTGATATACAATAAATTTTGATAGATCTAAAATTGGGAAGACCTCAATCATTATTAATTTAATCAATTATGTGCTATGTGGTATGTGTTTAATTTTGAC
Organism: Chrysanthemum lavandulifolium; assembly: GCA_022545495.1. NCBI lineage: Eukaryota > Viridiplantae > Streptophyta > Magnoliopsida > Asterales > Asteraceae > Chrysanthemum > Chrysanthemum lavandulifolium. Next base: position 26,987,770 of record CM040245.1, on the reverse strand, counting down.
TTACATGATCGATGAATCGATGTGTATGGCTCACCTTGTACATTATGTCAAAGCGGTGAAAGTCTTAATTAAACATGTACATATTAACGGATCTAGAATTGATTATTAATAAGATTTATCAAAAGGTTTGCATAGCTATTTGATATGCATGACTTATTTTTTGTTATGCATTCATTGTTTATATGTTTATTTTTAAATACTTGTTTGTTATAACAAGGGTATTTTTAAGAAAAATAAAATGACATAAACAATGGTGAAACATGTATTTCAAGCATAGTAATCATAATCGTTTAATTGATTGGTGACTTTGGTACAAATGGTGCGAGCGGCTTTGGCATAGAATAAACTATAAAGGGGTTAATAAAGTGCGCACACTTTCACGCGAAAGGATATCTAAGGTTATGCTTTAGCGCTTACGGTCCTCGCCCTGTAGTTCGAATGGAGCTACTTAGTAAGCCATTAAATGTGCAAGCTCATCTTAGGCGAATTAGTTTTAATTCGTCATTCCCGGTGTGGTACGAAACACTAAGTGTTTACACTTATGCAAAAATGCGGTATAATGGATGATAATTAACACTAAATTCCTTGATTGGTGAATCCATACCTCAATTAAAGTTTGATGATGAAAACATACATTAAACAAGATATAAATGTTTTAATAAAACCTATATTACGAAGATGAATGCATGACATCTTTGTACATATTGATTTGACATCAAAATTATTACCTTTAATTTAAGTTATATGCCATCGGTGAAACGGAAACACCTAAGATTACCTTTTATTTGCGTGAGAGCGTGACTTAGATCATAATCAAGGGTAAAATGTCCACGTGTCGTGAGCGGGCATGGACGATTTTGCGGTTTCTTAAGTTGGACAACTTAATTGAGCTTTGTAGTGAGCCGACAACTCAGGCATAAGATGGGGATAAAACATGTTTACATGGCATTGAAATTGGCTAGATGTAAATCCATAAATCTAGGAATTGCAATTTGAAAATTGGCAATTGAGGTTCGACTGTACCATCTTGAATAATTTCATTACTAGCGGATCAAGCGATGTGATGAAACTATGTCAATTTGGATCCTAGTTTTTCGGTGAAAATTAAATGGTTATATGCTTATGAACCATGGGTATTTAATTTTCTTGAAAAGGTTAATTATCGAAAATACTAAAATTGAATTTTGTAATTCTTTTGAATGTATAAATCGACATTTAACCGTAAGCGAGGTTTAGTCTTTGAAGCGATAGAATTGATCCATTACGCTTTCAAACAAATGTTTGATCGAGAATAATTTACAAAAGACAAGCGAAGTCTCTTTTCCATGAGAAAGCATGAGACTCAATCCTATCCTTTTCATGAATGAAAGATATAATAGGAATGTTTGGGTCTAAATTCTAATGTAACTCATTGCAATGAATTGCACATCATATTTTCCATAAAGATTTCATTACCTTCATTTGGTGAATGAATCCTTTTGTAACAAACATGAATGTTGGTTAACTAGAAAACATGTATATGAGTTACAAAATTAGAAGCTAGACAAATGCGAAAATTGGTAAAAGGCAAACTAGCATATTTTATCTAGTTGTTTTGCTTTAGCCTTTAAAGGTGCTACATACCGATATGGCATGGTAGGCACAGTGAGAAGAAATTGCATACCCGATTTTTCAAGTTAATAACATTGATGGATAACCCATCATTCACGAATAGAATACACTTTTAGTACCTTAGTAATGATTACGTGTGGTTCTTTAAAGGTGTAGGAAAGAAAAAAAACAAGCAAGTTGTTTTCCTTTGGTTATGCAACACTTACAATGTTTTCGATTCGGTGGGAGCATTTGTGTTGCATTCTTGAATAAAGTTGTTTTATTGATTTCTAATTGAAGGGCTACAAACCTTATTTCTGTGTAGTAACCTAGATTATCTTGATAATACTTTCCAATTGTAGGCACTTATGTTTTTAAGGAGAGTGTATGCGTTTCCTTACTAATCAATATAGTCCTACATCTACTTGTTATATCTATGACACAAATCATATTAATCAAATAAGCGAGCGTGTATCGTGTTGTTTATACGCTACATGATGTTGTTACATGCGTGGGAGAAATCTTTATTGTGTGCAAGTACAACACATATTAATATGATTTAAATGGATTCTCTGCGTAAAGTAAGAGAATAACGTTAATAGGAGTATACATTTAAATATGTATGATTGCCCTTAAGAACATGTGTCAATGATAACAAAGACTACTTTATTTTAAATATTTATGTCATTCAATATTTAAGAAACACTTGTAGTTACAATTTATGTTACGTGAGAGCGTGAACTAGATTGTAGCCCAGGTAAAATACCAGCGTGTCGTGAGAGCAGCATGGATGATTTTGCGGTTTCTTCGTTGAACTTTTCATAGAATGACATAATTAAATGAAGTAATCTAATACTACTTTGAATTTAAGTATTGGTTGAATGACTTAAATATATGTAGTAAATATTAACGAAATTAATTGAAACCTTGAAATGGTGTTCATAATTACTTTAATTATAAATGTTTATGATTTTGTAAAGTCACAAACATGAAGTACATGTCTAAGACTTACAATATAAAGTAAGGCGTTAACTTTGTGTTTAAGACATATGCATTAAGTCAATGAGTTGATCAATGACTTATAACGTATAGTGGGATTAAAGCGTATGTCTTTGACTTGGTCGAGAATACTTGTGTTATAATGCATGCAATTGACTTGGTAATTCTATTGTACCATTAAGTTTACTTTGTTCGTAAATAGGTAAGCCAAAGTAGATGGTTATCTTAAAATATTGTTAGATTATCTTACAATATTAATTCTAATGAAATACCATAGTTTTATGGTATGTTCGATTAGAAGAATCAATCTATTGGCATGTTTGATTCAAGATAACTATAGTTTCTTCCACATGTTATCAAGGTCGGAAGATTGAGTATAGATTGAATATACTCAATAAGACTCAACCTAGAAGATTGATAAGACACCATTTGTTTATGGAATGTGATGAATCACATTAAGTCTTATAATGAAGTTACGAATTTGTTAAACTACGTAGTGGGTTGTAACAAACTAAAGTCGAGAACTGTCAATGTTTTGTAATATCCCAAAAGAGAACAATGTATTGTTGCTCACTTGCTAAAATATTTAAAGGTAATATTTAAATTGTTAAAAGCAGTGGGAGTTTTGTTTAGATCTTGAAAGATTGAATTACAAAATACATAATCTTAAAAGCACTAGCAAATATGAAAAGGCTAAACATGTATATGATAGACCTCAATATGATGGAATTGTCATTCATAGATCCGTAAGGATATCTCGGTGTTAATATGATGAGGAATATGAGTTCTGGGATCATGGTAAGCTCTGTTAATCATAATGATACCACGGATTGCACACTTTACGATGAGACTGATGTTTTAATAATTAATATAAAATATTATGTTTAATTATTAAATCCCAATAACGACTAAACGAGCGATAAGCACTTATCAAAGTGACTATCGGTCGTTAAATGTCAACGGGATATGAAGAAAGTAAACGAGCGAGAGCGGTTTAGGAACCTCTTTTGGGCTTGTTTTTGGCGAAACTATGGAATCCACATCGAAACCATAGTAAACTTGACATCACTATAAGGCTATAAATACATCCCCATGTATTCATCCTTTGGTACACTTGATTTCATTAGGCCAAACTTCTTTTCTTCCTCTTATTCTTGGTCGAGGTGAATCCCCATTGTAAGGGATTTACGATTGACCTGAGCATAACAAAGGTGTTTGGTTATTCTATTGTGATCAAGAACTAGCATTCGTGATCGAATCGCTAATAATGCGTGTGTACAAAAGCGTGGTGTAACACACTATTGTTACATCAATTGGTTTGAATTGAAAACGTAGGTCATTCTTTAAACCACATAAACCTTAATTAGGTTCTTGAATTGAAGAGATCTACCAATTGCAAGAGTGCGTTACGCATCTTTCGTTAATTAATTATTGTTATGATTCTAAGTCTTCCATACTGACCGTGATGTCTACATGTTATTATTTGTATATCATGTATCTTAAACTCAACGATGGTTTGAGCCTTGTATAACAAGTAATTAATTATGAAACACATAAATAAAATAAACATGATTGTGTTATTATTTGTATGCGTAGATCTAGGGTTTGCAAAACCTAAACCCTAATTTTAGGGGCGTTTGTTTTATGGTGCCTAATTGGGTTTTGTAAACTTAAGTTTTAATTGGATTAGAAACCTAGGATGCATGCAATTTTATGTGTATTGCGTAACTCTGTTTTAATTGCATTAATTGTTAGTGTAATTTATGTCCATGATAATTACATGCATATTTTATCATGAATCGCTTTTATTGTATGTCTTTCTTGTTTAAGTGATATACAATAAATTTTGATAGATCTAAAATTGGGAAGACCTCAATCATTATTAATTTAATCAATTATGTGCTATGTGGTATGTGTTTAATTTTGACTTACAATCGATGAATCGATGCATGTGGCTCACCTTGTACATTATGTCAAACGGTGAAAGTCTTAATTAAACATGTACATATTGACGATCTAGAATTGATTATTAATAAGATTTATCAAAAGGTTTGCAGTGCTATTTGATATGCATGACTTATTTTTTTGTTATGCATTCATTGTTTATATGTTTATTTTTAAATACTTGCTTGTTTGTTATGTGTAACAAGGGTATTTTTACAAGAAAAATAAACCGACATAAACAATGGTGAAACATGTATTTTCAAGCATAGTAATCATAATCGTTTAATTGATTGGTGACTTTGGTACAAATGGTGCGAAGCGGCTCACCCACTAGAATAAACTATAAAGGGGTTAATAAAGTGCTACACTTCACACCGAAAGGATATCTAAGGTTATGCTTTAGCGCTACGGTCCTCGCCTCGTAAGTTCGAATGGAGCTACTTAGTAAGCCATTAAATGTGCAAGCTCATCTTAAGGCGAATTAGTTTTAATTCCATGCGCCACTTGGTGGTAATTACCGAAACACTAAGTGTTTACACTTATGCAAAAGCACGGTATAATGGATGATAATTAACACTAAATTCCTTGATTGGTGAATCCAATACCTCAATTAAAGTTTGATGATGAAAAGCTTATACATTAAAACAAGATATAAATGTTTTAATAAAACCTATATTACGAAGATGAATGCATGACATCTTTGTACATATTTGATTTGACATCAAAATTATTACCCTTTAATTTAAGTTATATGCCATCCAATGAAACGGAAACACCTAAGATTACCTTTTATTTGCGTGAGACGTGACTTAGATCATAATCAAGGGTAAAATGTCCACGTGTCGTGAGACGGGCATGGACGATTTTGCGCTTAAGTTGGACAACTTAATTGAGCTTTGTAGTGAGAACCGACAACTCAAGGCATAAGATGGGGATAAAACATGTTTACATGGCAATTGAAATTGGCTAGATGTAAATCCATAAATCTAGGAATTGCAATTTGAAAATTGGCAATTGAGGTTCGACTCGTACCATCTTGAATAATTTCATTACTAGCAGATCAACTGATGTGATGAAACTATGTCAATTTGGATCCTAGTTTTTCAGTGAAAATTAAATGGTTATATGCTTATGAACCATGGGTATTTAATTTTCTTGAAAAGGTTAATTATCGAAAATACTAAAATTGAATTTTGTAATTCTTTTGAATGTATAAATGCGACATTTAACCGTAAACGAGGTTTAGTCTTTGAGCAGTAAATTGATCCATTCTCGCTTTCAAACAAATGTTTGATCGAGAATAATTTACGAAAAGACAAACGAAGTCTCTTTTCCATGAGAAAGCATGAGACTCAATCCTATTCCTTTTCATGAATGAGAAAGATATAATAGGAATGTTTGAATTGTCTAAATTCTAATGTAACTCATTGCAATGAATTGCACATCATATTTTCCATAAAGATTTCATTACCTTCATTTGGTGAATGAATCCTTTGTAACAAACATGAATGTTGGTTAACTAGAAAACATGTATATGAGTTACAAAATTAGAAGCTAGACAAATACGCAAAATTGGTAAAAGGCAAACTAGCATATTTTATCTAGTTGTTTTGCTTTAGCCTTTAAAGGTGCTACATACCGTATGGGCATGGTAGGCACATAGGAAGAAATTGCATACCCAATTTTCAAGTTAATAACATTGATGGATAACCCATCATTCACAGAATAGAATACACCTTTTAGTACCTTAGTAATGATTACGTATGGTTCTTTAAAGGTGTAGGAAAGAAAAAGCAAGCAAGTTGTTTTCACTTTGGTTATGCAACACTTACAATGTTTTCGATTCAGGTGGGAGCATTTGTGTTGCATCTTCGAATAAAGTTGTTTTATTGATTTCTAATTCAGGGAGCTACAGCCTTATTTCCGTGTAGTAACCTAGATTATCTTCAAAGATAATTACTTTCCAATTGTAGGCACTTATGTTTTTAAGGAGAGTCATGCGTTTCCTTACTAATCAATATAGTCCTACATCTACTTGTTATATCTATGACACAAATCATATTAATCAAATAAACGAACGTGTATCGTGTTGTTTATCCGCTACATGATGTTGTTACATGCACAAGTGGGAGAAATCTTTATTGTGCAAGGTACAACACATATTAATATGATTTAAATGGATTCTCTTGATCGTAAAGTAAGAGAATAACGTCTAATAGGAAGTATACATTTAAATATGTATGATTGCCCTATTAAGAACATGTGTCAAGATGATAACAAAGACTACTTTATTTTAAATATTTATGTCATTCAATATTTAGAAACACTTGTAGTTACAATTTATGTTACGCGAGAACGTGAACTAGATTGTAGCCAAGGTAAAATACCCAGCGTGTCGTGAGAACGAGCATGGATGATTTTGCGTCTTACGTTGAACTTTTCATAGAATGACATAATTAAATGAAGTAATCTAATACTACTTTGAATTTAAGTATTGTTGAATGACTTAAATATATGTAGTAAATATTAACTTGAAATTTTAATTGAAACCGAAAGGTGGTGTTCATAATTACTTTAATTATAAATGTTTATGATTTTGTAAAGTCACAAACATGAAGTCTATAATACAAGACTTACAATATAAAGTAAGACGTTAACTTGTCGTGTTTTAAGACATATGCATTAAGTCAATGAGTTGATCAATGACTTATAACGATAGTGGGATTAAAGCGATATGTCTTTGACTTGGTCAAGAATACTTGTGTTATAATGCATGCAATTGACTTGGTAATTCTATTGTACCATTAAGTTTTACTTTGTTCGTAAATAGGTAAGCCTAAAGAGTAGATGGTTATCTTAAAATATTGTTAGATTATCTTACAATATTAATTCTAATGAAATACCATAGTTTTATGGTATGTTCGTTAGAAGAATCAAAATCTATTGGCATGTTTGATTCAAGATAACTATAGTTTCTTCCACATGTTATCAAGGTCGAAGATTGAGTATAGATTGAATATACTCAATAAGACTCAACCTAGAAGATTGATAAGACACCATTTGTTTATGGAATGTGATGAATCACATTAAGTCTTATAATGAAGTTTCAATTTGTTAAACTACCGTAGTGGGTTGTAACAAACTAAAGTCGAATCTCAATGTTTTGTAATATCCCAAAAGAGAACAATGTATTGTTGCTCTACTTGCTAAAATATTTAAAGGTAATATTTAAATTGTTAAAAGCAAGTGGGAGTTTTGTTTAGATCTTGAAAGATTGAATTACAAAATACATAATCTTCTAAAACGCACTAGCAAATATCATGAAAAGGCTAAACATGTATATGATAGACCTCAATATGATGGAATTGTCATTCATAGATCCGTAAGGATATCTCAGGTATTTAATATGATGAGGAATATGAGTTACAGGATCATGGTAAGCCTGTTAATCATAATGATAAATTTACAAAATGTTGAATTGTGGTAAATCAATCATACTATGGATGTTGAGATGCTGTCCATAAAGATAATCAACTTTAGATACTTGGTTTATCTTAATAATGAAAATGAGTTTCTTCAAAGGATGGAAACCCTAGTGGTTTAAATCTTTGTGTAGAAATCATATGGACAATATTGTACACATATTTAATGCATGTCTAGTGATAATAATATTAATCATATTTAAGCAATTAACTATGATTGAATATTCTTTCCTAGATACATTAAATAGAAGTATAAAGATTATAATTGTCATACTTAGTTTCATTGATATGAAATTTTGACAATGAATATCAAAACTCTTTGTTTTGGAATTACTTTATGAGACGATAAGTAATGCAAAGGAGTTTTATGAATTCAGACTGCAAGAATCCATGAATGGATATATGCATGCATCTAAGAGATGTTTCTTATGTTTAATATTAAATCCATGTTTGATTTAATAATTAAAATAAGATAGCTCATAAGTATTCTGAAAGCTAGTGGGAGTATTATTTTTAAATATTATATGTTGTATGGGCAACTACATTCCACCAAAGATGTTGTGTTTACATTGAACAATTAGGCGTTTCCATCAAGTAGTGTAACCACTTATGGCACTATGAAAGCATCGATGATAGATCGCTTGTAACGCTTTGACCTATTCAAGTGGCGTTAAATCTACATTGTGACCACGCTTAATTGGTCATGTAACCACTAACGGCTATTATGGGGATAATTATGAGGCTATTAATGGGCCGATTAATACTCATAATTCCATTGACTAGCCAAGAGTATTTCCTACAAATAGGAGATCTGTTTTCAGATGAAATAGACAGAGAAAAAATACGCTGAATACAAACAAAGAACATAAACACTTATTAGCGAAAGGTTAAAGAATTGTGCCTAATTCTCTAATCGCATTTGGTCTTATCCCAAGTAGATATTCGTGATACCCAGCATTAGGGTCGAATAGTTTACTTTGGAAAGTGATCACACGATTCCAAGTGATATCCGTAACCACTAAAGTGGTATTTGTTATCACGACCTTTGTTTTGTTTCTCACGAACAGTTGAGCATTTATGCTGAAGTTGATTATCTACACCCTGCTTTGGGACGACTAACCACCAACAACTTCTTCTTTCAATAATATTCATAAATGCTCTGAGAAACAGAGTGAAGCTTTGCTTCTCTTTAAACATAACCTTTCCTCCATCAATTATACAGACGATTACCTAGATCTTACTGTCATGGTTCTGATTATCATCCAAAAATGATGAGCTGGAACACAAGTACGGATTGCTGTAAATGGGATGGAGTTAGTTGCGACAACTCCACCGGCGACGTCATCCGTCTCGATCTACGTTGCGGAATGCTACAAGGTACACTTCGTCCTGATAGCTCCCTCTTCAACCTCACACACCTTACTTTTCTTGATTTGGGATTGAACAAACTTAATGGGACATTGACATCTTGGCTGTTTACTTTCCCCTCTTTAGAATTTCTCTTTCTATTTGAAAACATGTTCAATGGAAATGTTCCTTTTGAGTCATTTTCTCTTCCATCATTAACATACTTAGACCTCGATGGCAATTAGTTAGGTGGCCAAATTGATGTGCAAACGTTTAGACAACTCACCAACCTCACTGGTCTAGCCATTAATAATAATAATTTTAGTGGTGAATTGGAGTTGGATACATTGTTATCAACCCTCACAAACCTTGTACGTCTCGAATTCTCATACAGTGGTTTATATGTTACAACAAAGAATGCCAATCATTATGTCAACCCTAGTTTTGAATTATTAGGATTGGCCACTTGCAAGCTAAAGGTGTTTCCGAATTCACTTCGATCCATGAAACAACTTCAATACTTAGATCTCTCTAACAACGAAATCCATGGCCAAATTCCTCATTGGGCAATGGAGATTGGAGGTAATGAGTTGTATTATTTGAATCTCTCACATAACTTCATAACAGGCTTGCCACAATTAAAATGGTATGGACTAGAACAACTTTACCTGCAGTCCAACTTGATTGAGGGGCCATTCCCTCCATCAATTTGCAACATGAGCAAGCTAGAGTATTTAGATATGTCCAATAATAGCTTTGGTGGATTGATCCCACAATGCTTTGGAAATATCACCTCATCTCTTTATATGATAGATATAGGGAATAATAGCTTTCAAGGAACAATTCCAAATGTATATGGGGATTGTGGAAGATTAGAAGGCTTATTTTAAAAGGAAATCAATTAAGAGGAGAGGTACCGAGTTCCTTGTCCAAATGTCGATTCTTGAAAGTGGTTGATTTGGGAAACAACCACTTGAATGGTACATTCCCTTGTTGGTTAGGAGATCTTCCAAATTTGCAGGCTCTTGTCCTCAAATCAAACAACTTTCATGGTCACATTCAACCCTCTGCAACTGTTGCTTCTCCCTTTCCTGGTCTTCGAGTTCTTGACTTATCTCATAATGGGTTTGTAGGTCAACTTCCTGCAAAGTATTTTCAAAATTTTAATTCCATGAAGGATGTTGTTAGAAACAGCACAACACCAAAATATTTGTCCATGGGTGGATTGTATTGCTCATTTGTCGTTGCGGTGAAAGGGGTGGATCGATATATTCCAAGACTTTTTGTTGGACTAACTATTATTGATTTATCAAACAATTATTTCGAAAGTGGGATACCAGAAATAATCGGAAATTTGAGTTCTTTGAAAGTGCTAAACTTGTCCCACAATAGCCTTAATGGTCGAATGCCGAACTCTCTTGGTAAGGTATCAGAGATTGAATCATTAGACCTCTCTTGGAACCAACTCATAGGAAATATCCCTCAAAGCCTTGCAGGAATCAAGGGCCTTGAAGTCTTAAATTTATCACAAAACCATCTTGTGGGGCGTATTCCAGAAGGAACACAGTTCAACACATTTCAAGAGAACTCATTTACAGGGAATTTGGGGCTCTGTGGGTTTCCACTGCCCAAAAATTGCAGTGAGGATGCACACAAACCACAGCTTGAAGCAGAAGAACATTATGAGGAGGAAAGTGACTTTACGTGGGAAGTGGTGATGTTGGGATATGGGTGTGGAACATTAGTCGGATTGGTGATGGGATATCTCATGTTGTCAACAAGAAAAGTCAAATGGTTCAATGCAATTGCTGATGCAACAGAGAGTTTGGACTTGAAGAAGAGGAAGAGAAGACATGTATATATTGGGAAATGACCGTTAGATTATCAAAGGTACCATTTTCACATGTTTTCTTATTTCATCAAATTTTCAAAATGTCTAACTCTAAGAATTCTCTTGGTCCTAGAAAAATTATTATGCAGGTATAGGAGTTTGAGGAGGGTTGAAACCTTCTGAATTATGCAGTCGCATATCAGCTTCTGAATCATTATGTTTGTGTTTTGTATCTTTGAATTATTCTTGTATGTAATACTAGTGTGTTGTTAGGATTTTAATACATATTTACTTGGTCACTGGGTGATCATGTATTGATGTTGCTGACCTTGGTGTAATTCAGTAAGTTTTTTGTTATTTTGATGATCATACAACCATCGTGTATGCTATAAAATTGTAGACACTAGTGTTTGTTACCGAATTGTAAGGTGTGTAAAGGAAAACATTATTAATAATGACTTCTCTTTTAGTATATCTAGTTTGACCATCCAGTGTGTTCTTCTTCGATCTGTTCTACATGTGTTTTAGCATTTCATTATCTGCCCACCACCTGCTTGACGAGTGGATTATGAGACCAAATTGCCAGTGACCCTGCACTTGAATAATCATCTACATGATATTTTATCATATACCTACTGCTCCTTATGTCCTGTAAAACGTGCCATGGTCCTTTTTAGGGTACCTGCAAAAAATGTGTCCTATTTACTGATGTAGGTTGAACGTTATGGCTTAAGCTGGACGTTCTGAGATATATAGCTGCTAAATTTGTAGCGGATATGCTAGCTATAAAGTTCATTTATGTTATTGTTCTGTATTGCTAGCCTTGAAGACAAATGATATGTGTGTCCGAGCGTTACATCTTTTTGCCATCTACTTTAAATGGTCGGGTTTATTATTATCTTTTTATAACTTGACCAGCCAAGTCTTAACTTTTACCCTTAAGTAATCGTGTTTTTTAGTGGTTGAACCTTAAATAAAATTTTGCAAAAGGAAGAGAAGACATGTAAAATGACATTAGAAAATCAAAGGTGGCTGTATAAAATTTACTAGATGATCATAGTTGTCTGAGTATTAATATTGATTGTTATAAAATACCATAGTGTTGGCTATTAAGATTGTAACTTGAACAATTTGCTTTCTGCAGGTTCAAGAAGTCTTTGGTGAAGTGGGAATCTTGGGTGTCTGGAAAGTTGTCTTCCGACATTGGTTATGGTACTTGCTATTTAGCTTTGGCCCATGCTGTATCAATATCACTTCTTGACTTCTTTTCCACATTGTTTCAGCCAGGTCAGCAGCAATCCTTCAATACAGTTTATGCTGTATGAGACCCTACTGAAGAAGTTGAAGCAGCGTCGTGCCTTAAGCAACAGTAATCAGTGCAGAATTTTCAGATGATTATGACTTATTTATCATTTAATGGGATATCTGTAGGCAATATCTGATTTCTCCACATAATTTTTCAGATATTTTTGCTTGGTAAGTACTTGTCATTTGAGCTTTTTAGTAGAGCAGTGACTTGATTTAGACCCATTAATATCTGTAATCGACACATTAGGTCTCAAGACTGACTGATTCCATCTTCAAAATTCTAACTTCTAGTAAATCCTATTAGATTTTAATAGTCGAACTAGGGGTGGAAAAATGGCGGTTTGAGCAACAGGCAATTTTTTGGTACTTACTGAAACTGGTCGGGTTGGGTTGCTTGGAACACTTTTTAGCCAAAAAATTTTAGCAAAATTTATATATTATTGCAAAAATAACATTAATTTTTGAGTAAAGTGATTTAGGATGTTTTATGCATAATAGATTCACTTTAGATGACTTTCTTCCTATTTGACCAGTTGGGGTATCGACCCAGTTAACCCGTTTCTCTTTAAGTTATCTTTCAATTAAAATGTTTGACTTTAATGACTCGTTGGAGATGAAACAGAACCCGAAGCGACCCATTCATAAGTTAATGGGTTGAAATGTTCATCTCAAATTAAAATTGTTGCCAGTTTTATTTTTTCTGTTACACCACCCCAGTATTTAAAGAAGCATTAAACTATCTGTATTTTGCAGTCAAGACTTCAGGCAAGACAAGCTATGGGGTTAGACAAAAAACATCAGTACGAAGGTAAATGTGATTATGAAATATGCAAACGTTACTTTCCTCCCACAAAGATCGCATATTCATGTTGAATAATGAAACCCGTAGGTATAATATTATTATGCATCATTATTTATAATGGTGAAAACCCTAATACCCTAAACCCACAAACCGGGCTTGGACCTAATTATCCACTAACACTCTCCCGCAGTTCGAGCGGCGAAATCGCGAAAGCTCGAACTGTAGTAGTAAACTAATAAAGCAAAATAAAACAATAACCAAAATAAAACGGGATAATTCAAAGTATCCCAAATAGTCGTCTCGGGAATAAGAACCCTAGATTCGACAAGAACAAAAGTCGTCCCTTAATAAGAACCTAGATTCGACACCACCAAAAGTCGCCTCGAATTGATACCCTAGATTCGACACCAACGAAAGTCGCCGGGAATTGATACCCTGATTCGACACCAACAAAAGTCGTCTCGGGAATTGATACCCTAGATTCGACATAAAACAAAAATAAACAATTAAATTACTTTTTTTTTTTTTTTTTAATATACGAACAAACAGTAACACAATATTGAAATAAAAGGCTGCCGACCCCACTAACTTCTCATCCAATACACATCCATATCCTCATTCTTTAATTAAAAGGATCCATCCAAAAGTTGTTTGGATACTGGTTCCTCTTGTGTACAACCTGCATCGCTCTTCTTGACGTTCTTTCACCATTTTTGTTTGTTTGAGATGATACCGGCTTGTGCTTTTGATGATGGGAAGTGACGGCTTGGAACTTTTTTTTTTTTTTTTTTTCTTTTTCTTGTCCAGCGATAGATCTAATAGAATATTTGAGATAGAGGTGGATAATTTTGACGGATGGTACAAAGAGGCGGCTCAGCGTAGCCACCTAGGTCTGAGGATCAGACCCGCTCTGAAACCATGTTGAATAATGAAACCCGTAGGTATAATATTATTATGCATCATTATTTATAATGGTGAAAACCCTAATACCCTAAACCCACAAACCGGGCTTGGGCCTAATTATCCACTAACAATTCACACAAATCCTGTTTTCGTTCATGGACACTGGATGAAATTCTAAAGAAGATACACTACGAAGGGCTCCATGGCTTTTACAAAGGGATGAGCACAAAGATTGTACAAAGTGTTTTGGCTGCAGCCTTTTTGTTCATGGTAAAGTTGTGAAATCTAAATCTCCTTAGCCATATAGTAACACAAACCACCCTCTTCCATTTCCACACGAAATAATAGTAAAATGTTTGTACGAAAAAATGGGTCCAGAAGCAGAAACTGTGGGGTGCATTGAAAGGATTAGTAATGAAGTGATGATAATTGGTTATATTTGAATCTACAGTGTAGCGTTTAGTGCATAAGCTACAAAGATTGTAAGGTGTTGGTGCAATATGTATAAACTTTCTTGATTCTTATTAGCCCCATGTTTCTTACCCTTCTCTATTTTGTCTCGTTTGATTTAGTCTCTGTACAAAATTAGTATCTGAACCAGTATGCAATATCTCCCGTTCTTCGCTGTTAAACTATTGACATATTATGTCGTAAGTAGTTATGTAAATTGACTCGTAGACAAATGCTTAACAACATGGTGTAGCAGACTAGTAGGTAGACGGATCACATCTAGAAGAAGCTCGCCATGCAGCGTAGCAACATCTATAAGAAGCTCGTCATACAGCGTAGCTTTGCTGCTCTTTAAACAAAATCTTTCATCCATCAACGGCACAGCACCTTTTCTTATGTAGATGAATTCTGTCAAGATGCGTTGGGTTCTGATTATCATCCAAAAATGATGAGCTAGAACACAAGTACAGACTGTTGTAACTGGGATGGATTAGTTGCATAACTCCACCGGTGACGCCATCGGTCTCCATCTCAATTTCGGAATGCTACAAGGTACAATTCATCTTGACAGCTCCTCTTCAACCTAACACACCTTACTTATCTGGGATTATCATATAACAGACTTAATGGGACATTGCCATCTTGGCTGTTTACTTCCCCCACTTTAGAATATCTCCGTCTATCTGATAACATCTTCAGTGGAAATGTTCCTTTTGAGTCATTTGCTCTTCCATCATTAACATACTTAGACCTCAGTAACAACAATCAGTTGGCTGACCAAATTGATGTGCAAACATTTCGACAACTCACCAACCTCACTCGCGTGTACCTTGTAACCAACTCACAGGAAATATCCCTCAAAGCCTTGCAGACCTGACGTTTCTCGAGTTCTTAAATCTCTCAAAAAACCATCTAGAGGGGAGCATTCCACAAGGAAATCAATTAAGAACATTTGAAGAGAACTCATATAGTGGGAATCTAAAACTTTGTGGGTTTCATTGCCCAGAAAGTGCATTGAGTATTTACACGAGCTACAGCTTGAAGCAGATGAAGATGAGGAGGAGAGTGGATTTACATTGAAAATGGTGATGTTGGGATATGGATGTGGAACCATAGTTGGATTGGTGATGGGATATCTTATGTTGTCAAGCATAAGACCAAACTGGCTTAGTGCAGTTGCTGATGCAGGGGAGTACGTGATCTTGAAGAGCCGAAACAAGAGAAGAAGAGTTTATATGAGAAAATGAAGCTAGTTTATGAGAGGTATGTATTTGACATGTTTTCCCATTGCACCAATTTGCGCAAAATGATTAATACTGTGATTTGTTCCTTTTTTCTTCCATATTTTCTGATACAGATGGAATCTTTTGGCTGGAAGTCCTGAGATATATAGCTGCTAATATTGTAGTAGTCGATATGCTGTTATAGTTTATTTATGTTATTGAGCTTATTAGTTAGCCTTGAAGAAAAATGATATTTGTGTCTGATGGTCTTCTGAGCAAATAACACACGTTTACATCTTTTTAGCCTTTTGTTATGATCTATAGAAGAAGCTAGTGTACATTTTGTACTTATCTGTTACAGCAGTTGTGAGATATAATTATGAGATTGATTGACAGTTTCATTGATAACCTGTTTCATATCTTTGTTTCTAAGTGTAATTTTCCATACCTCAAATTTATTAACCACAAACAGGTTCATGTTAATGCATATGCCGAAAGCGTGTAATTGAAAGCAATTCATGAAAACATACACTCTTTTTTTTTTCCAAATGTCAACCTGCCGTGCCTCAAACGTTCAGAAGTGAGCTTTATGAACGCTCCTTTTGAGATGTCCAGGTTTTAAACCAGCAATCGTTTTTCTTTTCCTTTTGAGATGTGCCTCAAACATTACACATAAGATTCAATTTTCTCATTTCACTTTATTTTCATTCGTGGAAAGCAGTTGCACATAATGCCTAAACATCATATAAGTTAGGTTAAGTTTTAATATATAACATCAGATAAGAAAAACGTTTAAAGTAGTTGAATGAAAATATTATTATTGGAACAAAAAAGGCTCAAAACTCAATCAAAATCAACGGAGAGTATCTTTAATGCATGGTGTTCTTTAAGACTAGATAGAAATTAGAAATGAAGTTTGGAAAAGTGAACAAACCACAAGAAAAAGCTAATCAAGGGCCTTACCCATACGATGGGATCAATTAGGAAAGTTGTTTTATTATATTCCTGGTATTGGGTCCGTGGAGCAAGTGAGCAATGTTGGGCCTTGAAATAAAGAAGCTCAATAGTTAAATATAATCTGTAATGGCAAATTATAGTAAGTTTGGCCCTATTTTCTATATGTTGGTAAATCAAAACTCGCATTCGATCCGATATCCGTTGATCGCTTAGTTTATTTATTCGCTTTACATGAGCGGGATGCCATGTGATTGAATTCTAATTTTTCCGCTTGTTGTTATTTCTTAAGTTAAATATAGAGAACTAGGGATATGTGGAGGGTTGGTCCGGTCTCTGATGCCTTGAACGAGTTGATCGAAAAATAACCCTTTTAAACTAATACTACCATGTTGTGTTTTAGAGGTTTGGAACTTGGTGGGGCTCATCTTATGTCAATCAATTTTATTAAATACATAAGTGATTATGTATTGGGATGCCAACCAATTGTTAAACTTTATTTTTTTAGTTCATTCATTTATCAAAACTAACTTTTAAGCAAACACATTTATATGTTTGCTTTTGTTTATAACAATTTTGTTTAATTTTTTCACAAAAATATTTGAAACAATAAGAATAAGGGAATGTCTAACCAATGCCCTAAGGGCATTGGTTAAGATTGTCTTTGTGGTTTATAATAACTATTTATGGGTCCCCGTCCAAATATGTTATTATATGTCAATTATAAGGACCATTTCAGTAACTAAAACCACAAGAGATAATCTTAACCAACGCCCTTAATGCGATGGTTAGACATTCCCAAGAATAAAGCTAAATATAGCATATTAAAACAATAAAAATAACTATTGACATGTAAAATATTAGTTTTAGGCATTATTGTAGTCCATGTTTTGAATAAAACATTCAAAAACTAATTATGTAGTTTGCAAAATTTACACAACTCATTAAGACCTTTTAATGATACCAAAATGTTTGATTATTTTGCCAAAATACTCATAAAAAGTTTACTTCATTGTGGGTTACAGTAACTACTTTAAAAACCCATTTTGGCCCTTAAAGACTAATATGATTGCTTTTAAGGGAATTGAACCGCTTTTTGAACCCTCTCAAAAGCTACAAAGTTACAAAACCAGCATTTGAACCCTCTCAATCTTTTTGAACCTCTCTTCCACCCATTACCTTGTCCATCCTCTCAAGTTTTTTGCAGGCAACCATTTGAACTCCTAATCTCATCCAAATTAACAACAAAACGGGCAACTCTATTTATAACGAACAAGTATTTCGTTTGATTACAGTAACTTGATTTCTTAAATGAGGCCAAGAACAGCATTAAATGTATGATAACTTAGAAAGTTATCTCCATATATATATTGCAGACTATGTGTATGCACGGGGGGCTCTCAAACAACACACAAAAAAGCCGTTTGTTATATTCTAAACACTTCAAATCTTTCAGAAAACAAAAACTACGAAGGATACTAACATGTGTGATTTTTTTTACCAAAATAATCGTACAAAGTATACTTCTTTATGAGTTATGGGCTTACGGCACATACTTTTAGAATCCCATTTAGCCCCTAAAGACTATGACAGCTTTTTAAAGCAATTGAACTGCCATTTGAACCCCTCCCAAAAGCTACAAAACAAAACCATCGTTTGAACCCTCTCAACCCTTTTGAACCTCTCTTCCACCCTTTCCCTTCTCCATATTATAAATTGATTTTAATATAGATGAATGTGGGTTGTGCTTTTAGAGGTCCCAGACGGTCATTGGCTTGAGCCATAGTCGATCACATGAAGTTTTTGGCACGATGAACCATACCGATGCTTGGTGGTAAGGTCCCGCGCTGCCACCAACTCACGCCAAGCGATTTTTTTTGTGGGTTTGTTTCTTTGTTTGTGTTTTTGTGTTGTGTTTGTGTTTGTGATGTGTTTGCGTGATGTGTTTTTTTTTGTTTTGCAATTGCAGGTCCTGGAAGGAGGAAGAAGAAGACTAAAACTATTTTAATATTTATGTTTTTTTTGTTTAAACCTAGTAGTATTTTAGTTTACATTATTAGTCCCTGGTGTTATATTGTTTTGCAAAGTTAATCTTTTCCAAAGTGAATCTTTTGCAAAGTTTACATTATTAGTCCCTGATGTTATATGTTTATTTTTTTTATTTAATGTAATGTGTGTTTTATATTAATGAAATTAAAGTTTAGTTATATGTATTGTTTTATTTAAAAATGAAAAAAATAAAATAAAAAATACAACGGCACCACAAAACTGGTGTTATGCTAGGGAGGGGGGTTTTGGTGCCATAGCCAAAAGTGATGCCATGAGAATAAAGTGCTGAGGTGGCACCACTTTTTTCCACGGCACCAAACGATACCTAGCGCTCTTAGATTACTAGTATGCACTATTGGGACCTTCTTCTATCTCTTTAATATCCGAATTTCAGTTTCTTGTTTGACATGTTTGACGACTGGATTAATAGTATATGTAGCTTATGTGTTTAGCTGATCAATTGAACATTCTCATTTTTCATTTAGGAATATTTGGTACCTCAAGAGTACATTAAAACGTGAAGGGAGTTAATGTTGAATAGATGTCCGAGTTCTTCGTATGACCAAGTGTGCCATATTACAAGGGGTCCTATTGATCAATGTAGTGACTAGTGAGTAATACAGCAGACTCAAGTCCTTTGATAAATAGCACCAACATATCTAGGGTACTAAAAAACAGATAATATTTTTGCAAAATATGGATGCGAGTGTACTACATGTAAAGTTATAGTGACATTCAACATGCCCAGTACGTGACCCCAATCAACATTTTGTTAAACAGCTATCCTACTTATAATTTGCAGATAACAACCAAAACAAACTACAGTCTGTGTAACTACTTCAAAATTCTTTTATTATTTAATTGTACCGGAGTATACGACAAAGGCCGCTTATTTTGAGGAAATGAGTATTTGCTAATTGTCTGAAATGGTATTTCTCTTCGAAAATAGTCCGTAATAAGCGGCCTTTGGTAATGTATATGGGCATAAGTGAGATGACGGCCAATTCTACTTACTAATTAGAAAAATAAATCAAAATCGATATGAAATCGACCATCGATAGTTGTCGCAATCCAAGCAAATATGAAAACTAGAAATTTTAGGTTGGTCCCAATCATGGTATTGAAATCGGTTGGGCAATCGAATATTTTGTCACTTGACCGATGTGGACATCGGGTATGTTGATGTGAAGATCGGCGCCACATAGGTTGTGTGGCATGAAAATAGAATATCGGTTCAATTTCGACCGATAAAATATTGCTTGTTCCATTTTTTTCTCTCTTTTTCTTTTTTTTTCATGAGTTGGGAAAACATAAATTGAAAACACAAATTGAAAACACAAATTGAAACTTGAACAATTAATTGAAAACATGAAATACATAATACGCTTAAACATAAAAACTACAACGATAATCGATGAAAATAAAACTACTAAAACTTAAAACGAATCATCCGAGACCTAATCCTCTAACTTGAAGTGGGAATTAAACTCGCCATTAAAGAGCCGAGTCTCCATTATGTCAAGTAGTTGTCTTGAAGATACCGAGCTTCCTTGCTTGCTCACGACGAGCGCTTCCTCGCTGCCGCTTCTTCCATAATCTCCTACCGCTTTCAATATCTTGTTCTAGTTGATGAAGGAAGCCTCACTTAACCCGTGGGGTTGTTTTGAAGAACCACCCGTGGACCTGCTCACAGTGGAGTTGGAACAATTGGATTGTTCACTCGGTGGAGTGTTTAAAATAGGTTTTCCGGTTGGAAAACCGAAAGACATTTTTCTGGTGTTGAGTAAACTTCAACTTCTTCCAAGTTGAAAAGCTAGTTTGAGGAAATTGTGGTGAAGTTGAAAAGCTTGTTTCCAAGAACTTTGGTGGACTTGGGAATTCCGAAAAATCTTTGCGAGACATTTTGTGTGTGAATGTGTGAGTTGTGTGTGTGAATGAATTGTGGTGGTGGTAGGGTTGTATATATAGTGTCATCAAGAATGTGATTTAATTTGAATTTTAAATTTGAAATTTAAATTTGAATTTGAATTTTAAATAATCCCGCTCTTATTTGAAATTTAATTTTAATGAATTTAAATTTAATGTTTAATATGTTTGAATTAAAAAAAAAAAAAAAAAAAAAAAAAAAAAAACTTTGGGTCATCGATGTGGCATCCGGGTCATGTCCGGTCACTGGAGAGAGAAAGGCGACGTGGCGTTGGTGACTCCAGTCATCTCCGGTCACGATTGGGACCAAATTTTAATGAGATGAAATTAGTCATAAAATATGGTTTTACTTCAAGCGCCTATTTAACGCGCCACGCATTTAAAAAATTTGGGGACGTGGATTGTAACACCCCAACCCGCAAGGGTAGAAGTGTCACATTCGTGTCATATCGTAACATACTAATAAAATTTTACAAGCGAAGTCTTAAAGAATAACGCATCAAGTCATATAATCTCGCATCCGAACCTATATGAATTTGATAACGCTTATTAAAGTCGGATTACTCATTTTAGACGGCTTTCTATTTTTAGGAGGTTCTCACTTTTAGTAACTTTCCATTTTAGGTAACTTTCTATTTTAGGTAGGTTTCCATAATTAGCAGGTTTCCATATTGAGCAACTTTCCAAAAATAGCTAGTTTAATTAGTAACTTTTCATAAATAGCAGGTTTTCATATTTAGCAGATTTAGTCATAAATGATATAATCAAAGTCAAATTAGGTTAAAATAGTGAAAACAAGTGTTATCATACTTTGAGGGTCATTTATGCCAAGTTTTACAAGTTTAGGGTCTAAACCGTCATTATTACAAAGTATAGGGTCAAGAGTGTAATTATAGCAAGTTTACTTGTTTTACTCATTTAGACCATTTAGTTATCATATTAACGAGTTACCCTTCAAGTTTTATAATTTACAGAACTTTAGATACTGTGGTAGCATTCTTTCAATAGTGGCCCTCATTTTTATATTCTCTTCTCTCGCCTCGTGTTCAAGCGCATCTAGTGAGTCATAAATAGTTATAACTCTGCATTTAATTTGTAACTCAATGAGAAACCAAGCAGATCCGGCACGCTCACGTGAAAGTATACCTAAATGTGAACAAATAAACTTTGTCGTAATTCAAAACATTTTGTGCATGTATATCACCCAAGTATCTGTAAGAAAGTATGGTCTTTATATACAAACCTTCTCGACACTAGACCATGGCAATGGATAGCGCTGACCAAAGGAGTAGTAGGCACGCATAGACCCATCAAGGAGAGAAGACGAGAAAATGGTCCAAATGATAGCCCAATCGGCATTGGTCGGCTCGAATCGCCACATTAGATCAACCCAAAGATCTAGATGTCGTAAATTTTTGTAAAATACATACCATTAAACTTATTCAAATCAAAAATATTTTTGTATGTAAATTAAATAGTCATAGTACCTCATCTCCAAGCCATCCTTTTTATTACCCTTCCATACCCCAACAAAGCCAACCAATATTTTCGATGAACAACGATGTCGTGACCCCAAGGAAAGTTATGCGATGACTTAAATTTTTTTATAAAATATCCATAGACGCCGGTTTAGTAATCTTGTTGATATCGCAACCTTCGTGACGTGATGATCCCGAAAATTTTTAAAACCGATTAATGGATATGTCTTTGTCGTCTGCTTGTAAAATAATTATGCTATACCTCTACCCATCTTTCCAACTCGATTATCTTCACCACATGGGAATTAATCTCTTTCTTTGTCTTTGGAACGCTGTTTCGACAATTGTGGAGTCGTGGGAGGAGGTTCACGATGGGTCCCTGCAAACACTTGCCTACCGCTTTGACCTTTTGAGTCAACATCTTCTTTCAAAACAGACTACTGGGTAACTTTCGCTTACTCTCTTGGGTAACTTTGGGCTTTCTACTATTCTTTATTGTTGGGCCATTATAAGGTGACAATAGAGCCTTGCTTGCATTTCTCTTCCTTTACCACGCATGAAAACATCCTGTATGCAAAGTTCATCATTTAAATAACATCGACTTTTGAAGTACATATGGTAACTTTGATAAACAATGTAGTTGTACTCGTGTCGTAGTCAAAGGCTTATTGACTTGTCCTTCGTAATCAAATGTTTTGTGTGTTTTTCTCGAATTATGAAACATGGCATTTCTTGCTTCTCAAAGATCACTATCAATTTTGTCAAGCACCGCCTTGGTTGGGTCTCATTTACAACCACTAAACACCCCGCTTACTTTCTCATTAACGTGGCCATCAACATTGTATGCTTCATTATGAATAACCAACTCACGTAATTTCTCGTTAACATTCCCATCGCCATCCTTATTCTCTTCAACATGATTCATATGATCATCCCCCATCTGTGCCATTTGTGACACTGCTTCACTTACTTTCTGACCATCATGAGAATCTATAATGTTATTTTGATTACCTTGAACCGCCTCTACAGATTTCTCAGCAACATTTAACACTCCTTCACTTACTTTCTCACGATCATGAGAATCTATATCAGTAGCATTGGAATAAACAATGTTATTTTCATTACCTTGAACCCCCTCTACAAATTTCTCATCCACATTTAACACTTACTTTCTCACGATCATGAGAATGTTGATCAGTGGCATTGCAATCAACAATGTCATTTTCATCACCTTGAACCCCCTACTGATTTATCATCCACATTTAAAACTCCTTCACTTACTTTCTCACGATCATGAGAATCTATAATAAAGAGTATTGCAATCAAAATGTTATTTTCATTACCTTGAACCCCCCTCCAGATTTATCGTCAACGTTAGACACACCTTCACTTACTTTCTCAAGAACATTGGAATCATGAGCATGTATCTCAAGAGCTTGAACCGCCTCCCGGTTTATCATCAACTTTTACCACTACCTCACTTGGTGTTTCGCCATCTTCCTTGTTTTCAAGCCTTTTGTTCATCTTGCTTTACCGTTGATCCCGGAATTCCAAAGATCCACTATAATTATACAAGAAAACACAACTATAATAGATGACCAAATGTAGCAAACATCTCAGATAGTGCAGTGAAATTAATATATACGCATTTCAACAAACCGATTGAGAATTTTTGATTCAAATTAGGTAAATTCATATGACTGGGATCATCATCCGAATGTGATCAACTACCGCAATGGTTCGTCTGAAGACATATATCCTCAAGTGCGACATAACCGATGGATAAGCGGTAGGGTCTATATAATTAAGCCTACCTTGTTCGTTATCGCATGATTGATCGTGTTCGGGCTAAAGTTCTATAGTTAACAAAGTCGATTTAGGTATGCAACAAAATAAAGATAAAAAAAGTACTATTACTGGGAACATAACCTTTTATAATCACCGCATGAACATCATGACAATGAAGATCAACCAAAATAGGCTACCATTCCGAGTTTCATTATGAATTGACTTGAAGTCCAATTTCCATGGCATTTTGGCCAAAACAATCGTCATCCGATTTGTAAAGCATATGAGTTGAAGTCTGAAATTTAAAATATACAATCAATTATACTACTAAAGAAAGGAGACTTAAATGATTACCAAATATTAAAGGAGATTACCATGGCATCTTTGAAGCTAAATTTTCATCAACACATTGCCTTATTTGCAATTGTTCAGAATAACCAAAGGACGATCGTACATAAATATATATAATCCATTAGTTGGTGAAAAAATATTACTATCTAAATGATGTTGATTAAAAATGAATGTAAAGAGCATGTTCACCGTTGGACGTTGTATCTTTAGAGCTTCCTCAACAACGGCAATTCTATTTTTAATATCATTAAGGACCTCCACATTGGCTCCGGGTTTATAGATCATAGATACAAGTGCCTTCAATGCCGCAACCTCGGCATGTATGTCTAGATGATTGGAACTTTGATCTTTGGCAGTTACTGGCACATCTTTATCAGCTAAGGCCACCTCTTTATCAGTTACCGCGACCTCTTTATGAACTGCAACTTCATGTACCTACAAAGCAAGATCGAAACAGAATGTGCCAGTGAATAGTCGCATAAACGAGGTAGTTGATACGGATGAAAAAGAAATTATACAAAATGTGAAACTTACATCATTAGTGGGATCATCGGCAGGTAATTGTTTTTCTAGACTATCCAACTCGCTAAAATAAGCATTACTAGGTGTAAACCATGGTTGTAACCTTTCTGCATTTGTTGGAACAAGATCCAATACTGGATTCGAACCCTAGTAAACAAACAATTATAAAGTAAAAAAAAATATAAATAAGTAGTTACTTATTTGACAAATACAAACAAATGGAAATGCTTACAGACCAAAAAGTTTGTTATAATCGCGCTTGGCAAATGTTTTACCTTTGACCAAGAAAGACAACGTGGTATCTTTGTCGTCTTTGGACCACCATGAACTGCTATTCGGATAACTCTCAAGAATTCATATCTAAAATGAACGAAAACAATCAAAGTAATGTACAATGAAAAGCAAGATAACAAATTTGTATCCAAATACCGATATGTTCATAAATGTCTACAAATCTAACCTTAAAAGGCCGATTAATACTCATAATTCCATTGACTAGCCAAGAGTATTTCCTACAAATAGAGATCCGTTTTCGATGAAATAGACAGAGAAAAATACGCTTGAATACAAACAAAGAACATAAAACACTTATTAGCGAAAGGTTAAAGAATTGTTTCTAATTCTCTAATCGCATTTGGTCTTATCCCAAGTAGATATTCGTGATACCCGTGCATTAGGGTTCGAATAGTTTACTTTGGAAAGTGATCACACGATTCCAAGTGATATCCAGAACCACTAAAGTGGTATTTGTTATCGCGACCTTTGTTTCGTCACGAACAGCTTGAGCATTTATTTGAAGTTGATTATCTACACCTCGCTTTGGGACGACTAACCACCAACAACTTCTTCTTTCAATAATATTCATAAATGCTCGAGAAACATGTGAAGCTTGCTTCTTTAAACATAACCTTTCCTCCATCAATTATATGACGATTACCTAGATCTTACCGTCATGGTTCTGATTATCATCCAAAATGATGAGCTGGAACACAAGCACGGATTGCTGTAAATGGGATGGAGTTAGGCGCATAACTCCACCGCACGACGCCATCCGCTCTCGATCTACGCTATGAATGCTAAGGTACACTTCAGTCTGATAGCCCTCTTCAACCTCACACACCTTACTTTTCTTGATTTGGGATTGAACAAACTTAATGGGACATTGACATCTTGGCTGTTTACTTTCCTCTTTAGAATTTCTTCTATTTGAAAACATGTTCAATGGAAATGTTCCTTTTGAGTCATTTTCTTCCATCATTAACATACTTAGACCTCGATGGCAATTAGTTAGGTGGCCAAATTGATGTGCAAACGCTAGACAACTCACCAACCTCACTGGTCTAGCCATTAATAATAATAATTTTAGTGGTGAATTGGAGTGGATACATTGTTATCAACCTCACAAACCTTGTATGTCCCGAATTCTCACAGTGGTTTATATGTTACAACAAAGAATGCCAATCATTATGTCAACCCTAGTTTTGAATTATTAGGATTGGCCACTTGCAAGCTAAAGGTGTTTCCGAATTCACTTCGATCCATGAAACAACTTCAATACTTAGATCTCTAACAACGAAATCCATGGCCAAATTCCTCATTGGGCAATGGAGATTGGAGGTAATGAGTTGTATTATTTGAATCTCACATAACTTCACAACATGCTTGCCACAATTAAAATGGTATGGACTAGAACAACTTTACCTGCAGTCCAACTTGATTGAGGGGCCATTCCCTCCATCAATTTGCAACATGAGCAAGCTAGAGTATTTAGATATGTCCAATAATAGCTTTGGTGGATTGATCCCACAATGCTTTGGAAATATCACCTCATCTCTTTATATGATAGATATAGGGAATAATAGCTTTCAAGGAACAATTCCAAATGTATATGGGGATTGTGGAAGATTAGAAGGGCTTATTTTAAAAGGAAATCAATTAAGAGGAGAGGTACCGAGTTCCTTGTCCAAATGTCGATTCTTGAAAGTGGTTGATTTGGGAAACAACCACTTGAATGGTACATTCCTTGTTGGTTAGGAGATCTTCCAAATTTGCAGGCTCTTGTCCTCAAATCAAACAACTTTCATGGTCACATTCAACCCTCTGCAACTGTTGCTTCTCCCTTTCCTGGTCTTCAGTTCTTGACTTATCTCATAATGGGTTTGTAGGTCAACTTCCTGCAAAGTATTTTCAAAATTTTAATTCCATGAAGGATGTTGTTAGAAACAGCACAACACCAAAATATTTGTCCATGGGTGGATTGTATTGCTCATTTGTCGCTATGGTGAAAGGGGTGGATCGATATATTCCAAGACTTTTGTTGGACTAACTATTATTGATTTATCAAACAATTATTTCAGTGGGATACCAGAAATAATCGGAAATTTGAGTTCTTTGAAAGTGCTAAACTTGTCCCACAATAGCCTTAATGGTCAATGCCGAACTCTCTTGGTAAGGTATCAGAGATTGAATCATTAGACCTCTCTTGGAACCAACTCATAGGAAATATCCCTCAAAGCCTTGCAGGAATCAAGGGCCTTGAAGTCTTAAATTTATCACAAAACCATCTTGTGGGGCGATTCCAGAAGGACACAGTTCAACACATTTCAAGAGAACTCATTTACAGGAATTTGGGGCTTTGTGGGTTTCACTGCCCAAAAATTGCAGTGAGGATGCACACAAACCACAGCTTGAAGCAGAAGAACATTATGAGGAGGAAAGTGACTTTACGTGGGAAGTGGTGATGTTGGGATATGGGTGTGAAACATTAGTCGGATTGGTGATGGGATATCTCATGTTGTCAACAAGAAAAGTGAAATGGTTCAATGCAATTGCTGATGCAGCAGAGAGTTTGGTCTTGAAGAAGAGGGAGAGAAGACATGTTTACATCGGGAAATGACGTTAGATGATTAAAGGTATGCTTTTTCACATGATTTTTTATTTCATCAATTTTTTCAAAATGTCTTACCCTATGAATTCTCTTGGTCTTAAAAAAATTATTATGCAGGTAAAGGTAAAGGAGTTTGAGGAGGGCTGGAACCTTCTGAATTATGCAGTCTTCTGAATTATGCAGTCGTATATCAGCAATGATGATGTTTGTGTTTTGTATCTTTGAATTATTCTTGTATATAATACTAGTGTGTTGTTAGGATTTTAATACATATTTACTTGGTCACTGGGTGATCATGTATTGATGTTGCTGACCTTGGTGTAATTCAGTAAGTTTTTTGTTATTTTGATGATCATACAACCATCGTGTATGCTATAAAATTGTAGACACTAGTGTTTGTTACCGAATTGTAAGGTGTGTAAAGGAAAACATTATTAATAATGACTTGTCTTTAGTATATCTAGTTTGACCATCCAGTGTGTTCTTCTTCGATCTGTTCTACATGTGTTTTAGCATTTCATTATCTGCCCACCACCTGCTTGACGAGTGGATTATGAGACCAAATTGCCAGTGACCCTGCACTTGAATAATCATCTACATGATATTTTATCATATACCTACTGCTCCTTATGTCCTGTAAACGTGCCATGGTCCTTTTAGGTACCTGCAAAAATGTGTCCTATTTACTGATGTAGGTTGAACGTTATGGCTTAAGCTGGACGTTCTGAGATATATAGCTGCTAAATTTGTAGCGGATATGCTAGCTATAAAGTTCATTTATGTTATTGTTCTGTATTGCTAGCCTTGAAGACAAATGATATGTGTGTCCGAGCGCTACATCTTTTGCCATCTACTTTAAATGGTCGGGTTTATTATTATCTTTTATAACTTGACCAGCCAAGTCTTAACTTTTACCCTTAAGTAATCGTGTTTTTAGTGGTTGAACCTTAAATAAAATTTTGCAAAAGGAAGAGAAGACATGTATCGGGAAATGACATTAGAAAATCAAAGGTGGCTGTATAAAATTTACTAGATGATCATAGTTGTCTGAGTATTAATATTGATTGTTATAAAATACCATAGTGTTGGCTATTAAGATTGTAACTTGAACAATTTGCTTTCTGCAGGTTCAAGAAGTCTTTGGTGAAGTGGGAATCTTGGGTGTCTGGAAAGTTGTCTTCCGACATTGGTTATGGTACTTGCTATTTAGCTTTGGCCCATGCTGTATCAATATCACTTCTTGACTTCTTTTCCACATTGTTTCAGCCAGGTCAGCAGCAATCCTTCAATACAGTTTATGCTGTATGAGACCCTACTGAAGAAGTTGAAGCAGCGCCGTGCCTTAAGCAACAGTAATCAGTGCAGAATTTTCAGATGATTATGACTTATTTATCATTTAATGGGATATCTGTAGGCAATATCTGATTTCTCCACATAATTTTTCAGATATTTTTGCTTGGTAAGTACTTGTCATTTGAGCTTTTTAGTAGAGCAGTGACTTGATTTAGACCCATTAATATCTGTAATCGGCTACATTAGGTCTCAAGACTGACTGATTCCATCTTCAAAATTCTAACTTCTAGTAAATCCTATTAGATTTTAATAGTCGAACTAGGGTGGAAAATGGCGGTTTGAGCAACAGGCAATTTTTTGGTACTTACTGAAACTGGTCGGGTTGGGTTGCTTGGAACACTTTTTAGCCAAAAAATTTTAGCAAAATTTATATATTATTGCAAAAATAACATTAATTTTTGAGTAAAGTGATTTAGGATGTTTTATGCATAATAGATTCACTTTAGATGACTTTCTTCCTATTTGACCAGTTGGGGTATCGACCCAGTTAACCCGCTTCTCTTTAAGTTATCTTTCAATTAAAATGTTTGACTTTAATGACTCGTTGGAGATGAAACAGAACCCGGCGACCCATTCATAAGTTAATGGGTTGAAATGTTCATCTCAAATTAAAATTGTTGCCAGTTTTATTTTTTTCTGTTACACCACCCCAGTATTTAAAGAAGCATTAAACTATCTGTATTTTGCAGTCAAGACTTCAGGCAAGACAAGCTATGGGGTTAGACAAAAACATCAGTACGAAGGTAAATGTGATTATGAAATATGCAAACGTTACTTTCCTCCCACAAAGATCGCATATTCATGTTGAATAACGAAACCCGTAGTATAATATTATTATGCATCATTATTTATAATGGTGAAAACCCCATACCCTAAACCCACAAACCGGGCTTGAACCTAATTATCCACTAACACTCTCCCGCAGCTCGAAAGCGAAATCGCGAAGCTCGAATCTGTAGTAGTAAACTAATAAAGCAAAATAAAACAATAACCAAAATAAAACGGATAATTCAAAGTATCCCAAATAGTCGCTCCTGAATCAGAACCCTCAGATTCGACAAGAACAAAAGTCGTCTGGAATAAGAACCCAGATTCGACACCACCAAAAGTCGCCTCGGAATTGATACACTAGATTCGACACCAACGAAAGTCGCCTCGGAATTGATACCGATTCGACACCAACAAAAGTCGCCTCTTTAATTCATACCCTAGATTCGACATAAAACAAAATATAAAATTAAATTATTTTTTTTTTTAATATACGAACAAACAGTAACACAATATTGAAATAAAAGGTCGTCAATTCTAACTTCTCATCCAATACACATCCATATCCTCATTCTTTAATTAAAAGGATCCATCCAAAAGTTGTTTGGATACTGGTTCCTCTTGTGTACAACCTGCATCGCTCTTCTTGACGTTCTTTCACCATTTTTGTTTGTTTGAGATGATACCGCTTGTGCTTTTGATGATGGGAAGTGACGGCTTGGAACTTTTTTTTTTTTTTTTTTTTTTCTTTCTTGTCCAATGATAGATCTAATAGAATATTTGAGATAGAGGTGGATAATTTTGACGGATGGTACAAAGAAGCGGCTCAACAGAGCCACCTAGGTCTGGAGGATCGACCCGCCTGAAACCATGTTGAATAATGAAACCCGTAGGTATAATATTATTATGCATCATTATTTATAATGGTGAAAACCTAATACCCTAAACCCACAAACCGGGCAGCCTAATTATCCACTAACAATTCACACAAATCCTGTTTTCGCTCATGGACACTGGATGAAATTCTAAAGAAGATACACTACGAAGGGCTCCATGGCTTTTACAAAGGGATGAGCACAAAGATTATTAAAGTGTTTTGGCTGCAGCCTTTTGTTCATGGTAAAGTTGTGAAATCTAAATCTCCTTAGCCATATAGTAACACAAACCACCCTCTTCCATTTCCACACGAAATAATAGTAAAATGTTTGTACGAAAAATGGGTCCAGAAGCAGAAACTGTGGGGTGCATTGAAAGGATTAGTAATGAAGTGATGATAATTGGTTATATTTGAATCTACAGTGTAGCGTTTAGTGCATAAGCTACAAAGATTGTAAGGTGTTGGTGCAATATGTATAAACTTTCTTGATTCTTATTAGCCCCATGTTTCTTACCTTCTCTATTTTGTCTCGCTTGATTTAGTCTCTGTACAAAATTAGTATCTGAACCAGTATGCAATATCTCCCCTGTCTTCGCTGTTAAACTATTGACATATTATGTCGTAAGTAGTTATGTAAATTGACTCAGAGACAAATGCTTAACAACATGGTGTAGCAGACTAGTAGGTAGACGGATCACATCTAGAAGAAGCTCGCCATGCAGCGAAAGCAACATCTATAAGAAGCTCGTCATACAGCGTAGCTTTGCTGCTCTTTAAACAAAATCTTTCATCCATCAACGGCACAGCACCTTTTCTTATGTAGATGAATTCTGTCAAGATGCTGGTTCTGATTATCATCCAAAATGATGAGCTAGAACACAAGTACAGACTGTTGTAACTGGGATGGATTAGTTGCATAACTCCACGGTGACGCCATCGGTCTCCATCTCAATTTCGGAATGCTACAAGGTACAATTCATCTTGACAGCTCCCTCTTCAACCTAACACACCTTACTTATCTGGGATTATCATATAACAGACTTAATGGGACATTGCCATCTTGGCTGTTTACTTCCCCCACTTTAGAATATCTCCGTCAATCTGATAACATGTTCAGTGGAAATGTTCCTTTTGAGTCATTTGCTCTTCCATCATTAACATACTTAGACCTCAGTAACAACAATCAGTTGGCTGGCCAAATTGATGTGCAAACATTTCGACAACTCACCAACGTCACTCGCCTGTACCTTGTAACCAACTCACAGGAAATATCCCTCAAAGCCTTGCAGACCTGACGTTTCTCGAGTTCTTAAATCTCTCAAAAAACCATCTAGAGGGGAGCATTCCACAAGGAAATCAAGTAAGAACATTTGAAGAGAACTCATATAGTGGGAATCTAAAACTTTGTTGGTTTCCATTGCCCAGAAAGTGCATTGAGTATTTACACGAGCTACAGCTTGAAGCAGATGAAGATGAGGAGGAGAGTCGATTTACATTGAAAATGGTGATGTTGGGATATGGATGTGGAACCATAATTGGATTGGTGATGGGATATCTTATGTTGTCAAGCACAAGACCAAACTGGCTTAGTGCAGTTGCTGATGCAGGGGAGTACGTGATCTTGAAGAGCCGAAACAAGAGAAGAAGAGTTTATATGAGAAAATGAAGCTAGTTTATGAGAGGTATGTATTTGACATGTTTTCCCATTGCACCAAATTGCGCAAAATGATTAATACTGTGATTTGTTCCTTTTTTCTTCCATATTTTCTGATACAGATGGAATCTTTTGGCTGGAAGTCCTGAGATATAGCTGCTAATATTGTAGTAGTCGATATGCTGTTATAGTTTATTTATGTTATTGAGCTTATTAGTTAGCCTTGAAGAAAAATGATATTTGTGTCTGATGGTCTTCTGAGCAAATAACACACACATCTTTTAGCCTTTTGTTATGATCTATAAGAAGCTAGTGTACATTTTGTACTTATCTGTTACAGCAGTTGTGAGATATAATTATGAGATTGATTGACAGTTTCATTGATAACCTGTTTCATATCTTTGTTTCTAAGTGTAATTCTTCCATACCTCAAATTTATTAACCACAAACAGGTTCATGTTAATGCATATGCCGAAGCGTAATTGAAAGCAATTCATGAAAACATACACTCTTTTTTTTTTTCCAAATGTCAACCTGCCGTGCCTCAAACGCTCAGAAGTGAGCTTTATGAACGCCTTTGAGATGTCCAGGTTTTAAACCAGCAATCGCTTTTTCTTTTCCTTTGAGATGTGCCTCAAACATTGCTACACATAAGATTCAATTTTCTCATTTCACTTTATTTTCATTCGTGGAAAGCAGTTGCACATAATGCCTAAACATCATATAAGTTAGGTTAAGTTTTAATATATAACATCAGATAAGAAAAACGTTTAAAGTAGTTGAATGAAAATATTATTATTGGAACAAAAAAGGCTCAAAACTCAATCAAAATCAACGGAGAGTATCTTTAATGCATGGTGTTCTTTTAAGACTAGATAGAAATTAGAAATGAAGTTTGGAAAAGTGAACAAACCACAAGAAAAAGCTAATCAAGGGCCTTACCCATACGATGGGATCAATTAGGAAAGTTGTTTTATTATATTCCCTGGTATTGGGTCCGTGGAGCAAGTGAGCAATGTTGGGCCTTGAAATAAAGAAGCCCAATAGTTAAATATAATCTGTAATGGCAAATTATAGTAAGTTTGGCCCTATTTTCTATATGTTGGTAAATCAAAACTCGCATTCTGATCCGATATCCGTTGATCAGTTAGTTTATTTATTCGCTTTACATGAGCGGGATGCCATGTGATTGAATTCTAATTTTTCCGTTTGTTGTTATTTCTTAAGTTAAATATAGAGAACTAGGGATATGTGGAGGGTTGGTCCGGTCTCTGATGCCTTGAACGAGTTGATCGAAAAATAACCCTTTTAAACTAATACTACCATGTTGTGTTTTAGAGGTTTGGAACTTGGTGGGGCTCATCTTATGTCAATCGATTTTATTAAATACATAAGTGATTATGTATTGGGATGCCAACCAATTGTTAAACTTTATTTTTTTAGTTCATTCATTTATCAAAACTAACTTTTAGGCAAACACATTTATATGTTTGCTTTTGTTTATAACAATTTTGTTTAATTTTTTCACAAAAATATTTGAAACAATAAGAATAAGGGAATGTTTAACGAATTACCAAGCGTTAGATAAGATATTTGTTGGTTTATAATAACTATTTATGTGTCCCCGTCCAAATATGTTATTATATGTCAATTATAAGGACCATTTGTGGCAACTAAAACCACAAGAGACAATCTTAACCAACGCCTTAAGGCGATGGTTAGACATTCCCAAGAATAAAGCTAATATAGCATATTAAAACAATAAAAATAACTATTGACATGTAAAATATTAGTTTTAGGCATTATTGTAGTCCATGTTTTGAGTATGTAGTTTCCAAACTAAACATGATCAAATAATAAAACATTCAAAAACTAATTATGTAGTTTGCAAAATTTACACAACTCATTAAGACCTTTTAATGATACCAAAATGTTTGATTATTTTGCCAAAATACTCATAAAAGTTTACTTCATTGTGGGTTACAGTAACTACTTTAAAAACCCATTTTGGCCCTTAAAGACTAATATGATTGCTTTTAAGGGAATTGAACCGCTTGAACCCTCTCAAAAGCTACAAAGTTACAAAACCAGCATTTGAACCCTCTCAATCTTTTTGAACCTCTTCCACCCATTACCTTGTCCATCCTCTCAAGTTTTTTGCAGGCAACCATTTGAACTCCTAATCTCATCCAAATTAACAACAAACGCGGCAACTCTATTTATAACGAACAAGTATTTCGCTTGATTACGTAACTTGATTTCTTAAATGAGGCCAAGAACAAGATTAAATGTATGATAACTTAGAAAGTTATCTCCATATATATTGCGAGACTATGTGTATGCACGGGGCTCTCAAACAACACACAAAAAGCCGCTTTGTTATATTCTAAACACTTCAAATCTTTCAGAAAACAAAAACTACGAAGGATACTAACATGTGTGATTTTTTTACCAAAATAATCGTACAAAGTATACTTCTTTATGAGTTATAGGCTTACGGCACATACTTTTAGAATCCCATTTAGCCCCTAAAGACTATGACAGCTTTTTAAAGCAATTGAACTGCCATTTGAACCCCTCCCAAAAGCTACAAAACAAAACCATCGTTTGAACCCTCTCAACCCTTTTGAACCTCTCTTCCACCCTTTCCCTTCTCCATATTATAAATTGATTTTAATATAGATGAATGTGGGTTGTGCTTTTAGAGGTCCGGGTACGGTGGCTGTTGGCTTGAGCCATAGTCGACCGCGCGAGTTTTTGGCACGATGAACCATACCGATGCTGGGCTGGTAAGGTCTGGCGCCGTGGCCACCAACTCACGCCAAGCGATTTTTTTTTGTGGGTTTGTTTCTTTGTTTGTGTTTTTGTGTTGTGTTTGTGTTTGTGATGTGTTCATGGATGATGTTTTTTTTGTTTTGCAATTGCGTGTCCCGGAAGGAGGAAGAAGAAGACTAAAACTATTTTAATATTTATGTTTTTTGTTTAAACCTAGTAGTATTTTAGTTTACATTATTAGTCCCTCGTGTTATATTGTTTTGCAAAGTTAATCTTTTCCAAAGTGAATCTTTGCAAAGTTTACATTATTAGTCCCCGATGTTATATGTTTATTTTTTTATTTAATGTAATGTGTTTTATATTAATGAAATTAAAGTTTAGTTATATGTATTGTTTTATTTAAAAATGAAAAAATAAAATAAAATACAACGGCACCACAAAACGGGTGTTATGCTAGGGAGGGGTTTTAAGCCATAGCTAAAAGTGATGCCATGAGAATAAAGTGCTGAGGTGGCACCACTTTTTTCCACGGCACCAAACGATACCTAGCGCTCTTAGATTACTAGTATGCACTATTGGGACCTTCTTCTATCTCTTTAATATCCGAATTTCAGTTTCTTGTTTGACATGTTTGACTTAATCGGATTAATAGTATATGTAGCTTATGTGTTTAGTGATCAATTGAACATTCTCATTTTCATTTAGGAATATTTGGTACCTCAAGAGTACATTAAAACGCCAAGGGAGTTAATGTTGAATAGATGTCCGAGTTCTTCAGATGACCAAGTGTGCCATATTACAAGCGGGTCCTATTGATCAATGTAGTGACTAGTGAGTAATACAAACAGACTCAAGTCCTTTGATAAATAGCACCAACATATCTAGGTACTAAAATGTGATAATATTTTTGCAAAATATGGATGCGAGTGTACTACATGTAAAGTTATAGTGACATTCAACATGCCCAAGACGCGACCCCAATCAACATTTTGTTAAACAAATATCCTACTTATAATTTGCGATAACAACCAAAACAAACTACATACCTGTAACTACTTCAAAATTCTTTTATTATTTAATTGTACCGGAGTATACGACAAAGGCCGCTTATTTTGAGGAAATGAGTATTTGCTAATTGTCTGAAATGGTATTTCTCTCTTCTGGAAAATAGTCCGTAATAAGCGGCCTTTGTGTAACAGACATGGGCATAAGTGAGATGACGGCCAATTCTACTTACTAATTAGAAAAATAAATCAAAATCGTATATGAAATTGACCATCGATAGTTGTCGCAACGGAAGCAAATATGAAAACTAGAAATTTTAGGTTGGTCCCAATCATGGTATTGAAATCGGTTGGGCACCGAATATTTTGTCACTTGACCGATGTGGACATCGGGTATGTTGGATGTGAAGATCGGGCGCCACATAGGTTGTGTGGCATGAAAATAGAATATCGGTTCGAATTTCGACCGATAAAATATTGCTTGTTCCATTTTTTTTCTCTCTCTTTTTTCTTTTTTTTTCATGAGTTGGGAAAAACATAAATTGAAAAACACAAATTGAAAAACACAAATTGAAACTTGAACAATTAATTGAAAACAT